>JAODAL010078378.1:0-12935 GCA_025379985.1 Phyllomedusa bahiana
ACACAAAGCCACGCCTCCTTTCTAGGAAAATTATACCCCTTCTACTGCGCGAGACACAGAAGTGTCTGGAAACTGTCTTCTAAATGTGGTGTAAAGCAGGTACTCCAGTATATTTGCTGCAAATTGCACCAGAATTCTTGTACGACTGGTGTGATACATTTGCTCCATTGTCGTATAAGTTCCGATAACTGTGCTGCACTTGTAGGTTGCTTTGCTTTTACCCTTCTATCCAGTTCACCTCAAGCAAGCTCTGAAGAGTCTGTGCAGGCCGTTCCATTCTTTGAAGCCAATCAGTTTCGCCAAACTTAGAAGTATGTCTTGGATCATTGTCTTGCAATATTATGAACCCCTGACCAACTAGGCATAGACCAGAGGGTATTGCAGGGTGCATCAAAATGCTGTGGTAGCCCTTTAAGTCCAGTGTGCCAGTCATCCTATGCCAGTTACCAACTCTGGATCCAGCAAACATCCCGAGATCACCACATTTCCTCCTCCATTTTTGACACCAAGTGTCTGACTATAGAACCATCCTTTCTCCTACTCAACCCTGGGTGATATACCAAAGATGTCACATTTTCAGTCTACAAGACCTTCTTCCGCTCTTCAGTAGTCCACCGGAGAAGCTGCTTGGCCCACACCAGTTTTGTTTTTTGTAGTGGCTTTCTTCGGGTATCTCCACACAGCATTTTTTTGACAAGTAAACTTACCTACCAAATCAGCGTCCAATCCTCGTCTGAAAAACATCTAAATTCTGATGATGAAGAGGTTTTCAGGCGCTTTTTTTTTCCCACGAGTATTTGAAGAGGATTTTCAGAGTGAATTTTTGTCAGAACCACCAAAGAATAGACTGTTTTTAGGCGCGAAAGTGTTCTGGATGCTTTTTTTTCCCCACTCTCTTATTGATTCCTATGGGTATTTTAAAAAGTACCTATCACCTTCTGAGAAACCTCATGAAGTAACAGACTGAAATGCAAACACTTTCTCAAATACGCTTCATTAGGAAAATCTAATTATTTCACCTGTAATTCAGTTTTTAAAAAAGAACTGGCCCTTTAAGACACTTCTGAAGTCTGGCCAAGTCAGGACACATGACAACTTGATGGATCACTATGCTGACAGCTGTGTCAAAGTAACTGCTTCTGAGGTGGGAGAGTCCATTGTGCAAGGTGGAGCCTGTAAATCTACATCATGTGCACACACGTAGCAGTGTAATATAGATGCCTGTGTGCTATGGAGGAGGAGGAGGCTGAAGCAACAGGTAAACCCTGTCATACTATGTCTTCAGTGTGCTGTGCCTGTTGTAGTGTACGTAGTTAGAGACCCAGATCACCCTGTACAAGCAGCTATGCCCTCAGCTCCCCCTGCACAGTTGGTATCTCCCACAGAATGATAAGGATCTCCTGAATTACAAAGCGAAAGTAAGATCTGTATTTGAGAAAATCTTATAATTTAATCTACTATCCATTTTTGTGTGTTTATGTGGAGGTGATAGGTACTCTTTAAGTGAGCAAAATGCTCCAAGAATCGGCATGTCACTTATTTTTCCACACTTACAATAAGCGGCGAAAATAAGCAGGCATCTGTCGGCGGCATCTAAACGACATAGTTGATTTTACATAGAAATCAATGGGAGACATTTTACAAAAATCGTTGTGTGAACATACCCTTACTGATACTTGACCTACCAAACCAGCAGACAGAAGTCTTCTCACAGTTTAAACTGAAACTAGTTAACTGTTTAGGGCATGGAGCTTTGCTTGAAGAATTTGAGCTGTGAGCAATGGCGGAACTACCGCTACGGCAGTCATGGCGGATGCTACTGAGTCCACAACTCCAGTCTCAGAATGCCCAGGTCCTCTGTCCTAAGCGTTCAGAGGCATGTCATGGGGATCGAGGATATTGCCCTCGATCCCCGGGTCTGCGCAATCTAATTAACTGTGCGTCCTCTGAAAACGCAAGTAGTTAAAGCCCTTAGCAAAGCTGAGCAGCACAGCATCCTGCGCTGCCTATGCCAGGCTTCACTTGGAGAAGCCAGCCTGCTGCTCGTCGTAGGAATGTGGAGAGGTGTTTTTTTTTTCTTCTTTGGGACCTGACTACCTACCTAACTGGGCCTACCGACCTACCTACCTAACGTTGGCCTACCAACCTCCTAAATACCTAGAGCCTACCAACCTCCCTTCCTGAGGCGTACCAACCTAGCTACCTGAGACCTACCTACTTACCTACCTAGAGCCTACCTACCTACCTGGTAAAATGATTCTGAGGAGTACAGTCCATAGCCATAGAACAATATCTCCAGGGGGTTAGTCCTCTGTTCCACTCCACCCCCTAAAAGACTGTGCTTCTAAGCTATGGCCTGTACCTGCTCCCACCCATGGGATGTTTGAACAAAGGTGTGTGACAATAAGGGAGGTGCTGAAAAAAATGAGGATTCTGGAGGGTGCTGGAAAAGTGAGGATATTTGTGAGTAAATTCTGCTAGGGATTAGTGGTGGCCAGGAGAAGTCATCATGGCGGTCTGGAGTGGATGCAGTAGAAAAGGAAAGTGAGAAGACCTCGCCTGTGAGTCCTTGGATTAACTGCACTGTAATCACTTATAATTCTGCAGAGCGCCTGTGTACACTGGTAATTACCACTATATGGAGGTAATATACAACCTGCAGAGCCTGTGTACACTGGTTTCTACCACTATACGGTCACTGTGTAGTGGTAATATACAGTCTGCAAAGTCTGTGTACACTGGTATATACCACTTTATGGTCATTGTATGGTGGTAATATGGGTGTATGCATACTAATCTTTATTCAATAATAGTATAGGGGTATTATTCAGCCACTATATGGTGGTAATTTGTAGTAAGGTCCTTGGTAATGTTGTTCATGGCATAGTATGATTTGTTTGGTAGCAGAATGATGGTGATATATATGTCAATGTATTTGCTCCTTGTTTTATCTAGTAAGTGCATGGCTATTAATAGGTGCTGGTAAATGTTAATGGTCAGGGGAGAGGCCTCCAAAAGTTTGCTATGGGGCCTAGGCTTCTCTAGATACGTCCTTGGCTGTGAGGCACCGATCATGCAAACTGTTGACTCTCAAAAACCTGTTGTCTGAAGTGCCTTTGGTCTGCCAGATCTCTTCCTGTCAGAGTTTCCTCCAGTTTCCAAGTCTCATTTGATGCTGTAGGAAAAAGTACTGACGGCCACCAGTCCTACACTTCAAAGGGTTATAGCCGTCTGTCTTATATTGTTAATTGCCTTTGTTCTTGCCACATGACAGCAAAACTGTCCAGAGCCTGCTCTAGAGGGTGTGGTAATGCAGCTTGGTCCAACACTGGTTATAAAGAATCTGAGGGTTTCAAAGTGTAGACACCGGTAGGATTAGTTCACATTCAATTTCAAACCATAATTTGTTTTCTGTGCTGCACAGCAGCTGTCCTATTGGTTAAAATCAGAAATTCAAACTATTGTTACGTTTAAGGTTAAAAATGCATATTATGCACAAAGAATGAAATGGTTCAATGTAAAAAAAGAAAAAAATTGAGGTGTTCTAAAACTTTTGACCAGCAATAAACTACTGTCTGCTCAGTCCACCACACAGAAGCCATTGTACATGCTACACTCCTCAGGGCAGCCAACAGGGCAGTCACATGTTATTATAAAGACAAAACAAACAAGAAAACAAAAAAAAACACAACACACATATAGATATCCCAAACTTGCCCTAACACCCAGGGCTGTGGAGTCGGAGTCGGTCCCCTTTTTTGCAGGAGTCGGAGTCGTCATAAAAGGGACCGACTCAGACTCCCAAAATATATAATTCGTTGGTCCAGCTAGTTCGATGCAAAGAGCAAGAGGAATTGGGTCCGGCCAGTGCTACTGCTCCCATATCTTCAGCCTCATCACATGAGGAGTGTAATTGATGACATGGAGCAGGCAAAGCGCTGCCCCAGAGCAGGGCCGTCTTAACACCATCATGGGCCCCTGGGCAGAGCTGTTCACTGGGCCCCCCAACCAACATTTATCAATATTATCTAAGGGTATGTTCACACGGTGTAATTGCGGGGTGCATTTCACGGCGATTTGCACTTTAATACAGCCGAAATGCACGCCGCAATTACAGTAAAGCTGATTGGCTGCTATGAGTGCTGATTGGTTGCGATTGGCAACAAAAACAGACTATCAGACCGTTTTCATGAATGAAGCCCATTATGCTTAACCCCTAAAATCAATGACGCAGCTGTATGAGGACCTGTATTATGCGGGAGAACTTGTATTTTGAGGGAGTAGTTTGAGTTTACATGTTAACTACCGCATAATTCTTTTAAAAAAACTATTTCAGCATGAACAGAAAGTGTTTGTTTTTTTTTAAATAAGTTTTTACACCATTCACATTTTACACCAAATAACCTGCTAGATTAATTCTAAAGGTTATTACGGTCGTGTAGATACTGAATATTTGTACTTTTTATGTAATGTATGCACAACAATGTTTTTAACTATTTTTTTGTACACTTTATATTTTTTTTCCTTCTTTTTAATCTCATTAAGGGATAACTATCAAAGCTTCTGATCCTCACCATTTAACCCTTTTATTGCTGAGGTCCATGGCTGCACCATAATCAGAGGGAATTCCCGGGCCCCATTGGGTCACCGGGACTCCCAGTGCCCATGGATCCTGAGGGATATCTATACAGTCAGCCCTGGGGACCTAGGCTGTATCTATTAGTATACAGGAGTGTAATGTATTTGCCTGCAGGAGTATACAGAAGAGTATTGTATTTGCATGCAGGAGTATACAGGACTGTAATGTATTCGCATACAAAAGTATACAGGAGTGTAATGTATTTGCATATAGGAGTGTAATGTATTTGCATACAAGAGTATACAGGAGTGTAATGTATTTGCATATAGGAGTGTGCCAAAACATTATGAAGTGTAAAGAAAAAAAAAAAGTGTAATATAATTATCCTTTAATGGGAATAAAAAAACCTACAAAGCAAAAAGTTTAGAAAAAAAATAAAAATGAATATTTTATTAAAAAATTATTGTGCATATATTACACAAAAAACAACTGTAATAACCTATAGAATTAATCTAACGGGTCATTTATTATGAAATGTGAATGCTGTAAAGAAATAATGTAAAAGAATGTAAAAACAGTTTTATGTTTGTGCTTCAAAAATTTATTTTTAAAAATTCTGTAGTAATTTATATGTAAACGCAAACTACTCATCCAAAAAATACAATTCCTCACATAACTGCATCAAAGAAAAAAAAATGTTATGACTGCTAAAACGCAGTCATTAAGTTGTGTCATTAAGGCCTTTTCAGGCCGGGGGCTTAAAGGGTTAACCATTTTTCTTTACTAAAGAAAGTGTTTTTAACTGGGGAAATAGGTTTTCCGCAGATTTTTTTTTTTATTATTTACTTTTAATTTTTTTTAAAGTCCCAATCTGTGATTAGGATTGTGATATAATATGCACAGGTTGGCTGACCGCATGCTGTATCATATAGCAACTTTATGTGGTCAGCCATCCTGTGCCCCCAGGCCATGCAGCACTACTCATAAGTTCTACAGACTGCTTCATGGCGCTGGGGGCACAGGATGGCTGACCACACAATGTTGTTATATGATACAGCTGTGGTCAGCCATCCTGACCGTCACTGCCCCATAGAGTCTCTGTACCTTCTTCACATGTGAGGCGGGACCCAGACAAACACAGCAGCTTCATAGCCCTCGCTGACTGCTGGACACAGCGAGGTGATTGGGAGAGGGACAGCCGGGAGGGGGGACCTGGAGACCTGATGAGGGGGAGGAGGGAGTTAAGTCTGAGCTCTTGTATTCCTGGCGGGGGAGGAGACGGACGGAAGGGGGGAATGCTGCGGCTCTGCTCTCACTGCCGACTCCGGGGTTATTGCCGCGCAGGCAGGACAGGAAAGGAGGCAGAGACGCAGCAGCCTCTGCTGTTTTTAAGTGAAAGAACACGAGCTTGTATTTACACTGACTCCTGACAGGGCCCCTGTTCTCATGCCCCTGGGCAGGTGCCCACCGTGCCCAATGGGAGAGACGGCCCTGCCCCAGGGGAAAAGATTCTGCTCCCATAGCAAACAGATTTCAGCAAAATTTTTCACCTGCTTTCAAATAAGTAGAGAGTTCAACCATTCATCATAAGTGACTGTGGATGGACAATTCCTTTATACCTGACATTTTTTAGAGATTTTTGCCCCTGTGGTCACCGTTTTCCCCCCAAACCCAAGTTAGTGTTAGAGAGGCCGTTCTCTAGCCGGGAAATAATGAGATCAGATGTGAGGTCATGTATGCGGATTGAGGGAGGCAATACTATATCTCAGAAACAAATTTCAGAGACTCCACAAATGTTCCTGCAGTGTTTTGCATATTTAAAATTTTGTTCTAAAGTCGTACCCAATAAATATATTTTACACTGACACGCAAATTAGTAACAATGTTTTGAATTTGTGACTTTCAGGCTCCATATCTCACCATCCACTACAGCTTTGTACATGAGGCTACTGTAATTTTATATATAGTCAGGTGGGAAATCCACCTTTTGGTTTTCAATACTGCCTGAATCCTTCTGGGCTCTGGATCAGAATCAAGCATATCTTGACCAAAATCTGATCCCAGGACTCTTCTCCACATGCCCAATGTTGGTGCAGACTGGACTTGGATACAAATACAGCTTTTTCTTCAACTCTACCCACAAGTGTTCAAAAAATCAAAACATTGTTACCCTTTTGCTTGTCAGTGTATGTTCTACCTAAATAGCTTGATTATTGTATCATAAGGTGATAAAAAGCCTGATGTTACCATTTTACTACAGTAAATAAATGTTTGGGACGCCTTTTCTGATCTAAAATACAGCGGAAAGAATGAACATGTTCTATGTCAGATCCCCATCCAAAACCCCATAGACATGAATGGGACTCGTTATTGGACTGCAAATCCGGTGGGAAAAAAAACTACCTAAAATCCACATTGAGAACCAAGTCAAAATACTTGACAGACAACGCGGTTTTAGGATTCAGAATCCAACGAGTATTCTGGTACGCCGTGTGGACGCAGCCTTTGGGTGCGTTTTAAAATCGCGGCAGTTTAAGGGTTTGTCCCCAACGCAAGGGTTTTCAGACGGTTTTCGAAAATGGTCTGAAAACTTATGCAGATGGTTGACTGTCAACATCAATAGAAAATCCGTTCAGCAGTCCACACGGAAAAAAATTTATGCCGGATTTTATTTTTTACACCGCTGGCGTTACGAAAAGCTTAGAACATACTAATTCTTCCGCCCAGTTTTCGAGCGGAGCATGAACTGTTCAATGCAAAGAGGGACGGCTGAATCCACAAACCGCCGTGACCAAGACGCCGTGTGAAGATACCCTAATTGGAAAATAATGTTTCAGTATCTAGATTTAATTAATAGAAAGAAAAATATTGGCCATACACTCCCTTGACATTTTCCCCTTACATTTCCTATTCCATTTGAATCCATTCTGGACTCAAAAAATACATTCCAAATTGCTGTGGCAAATTTCCAAAAAGCAGTGTGTGACCCCAGCCTTAAGGATCTTCTCTCAAAGGAAAGCAGAATCTGAATAGATAAGAAGGGTTTTGTCCATTGCAGGAAGTGTGTAGCTGGCTGCAACAATTACTTACAAAATAATGAGAGAGAGGAAAGTATAAAGATAGGAAGAAACAGAATCCGAGACCGATTAGAGACTGCACAGCGCTGTGTCCCAGGAGAAGTCACTGACTGTTACATTTCACAGGAAGAACAGAGCTCTATATTTCCCCAAAAAATGATGGATACTAAGGGGATGTTCACATGACGAGTAAAACTTACTGCAATAAACATATAGAAAGCCCAGCAGCACTACCTAATGGAGAAGGGCATGCACCGTCTCCAGCCCCGAGATCCATGGGTATAAACTTGTAGAACAGACGAAGAACAAGGCAGCATCCAGCAGGTTAGGAAAAAACCTTTTGATTCCTCCATGACACCCAAGGATATGCAAGGTTTAAACCTAGACAAAGGTTTTTATCCAAAAACCCAAAACAAGGCAGCCCTTCTTTTTAAAGGGCTGCAATCAATAAATCACAGGTTTAAACCCCCCCCCCCAACCCCTTTATGAACGAACATTACAATTCAATTTATAACGACATTCATCACTTAATTATCAACAATAAATATGTGTTACCTAATCATCATGTTACTTACATATTGTGTACATCAAAAAAGACAGGGGGGCCCGTTTTTTTCCCGCATCACAGCGCTGTTTCCCCAAACTGTCCTGCGCTTTCACCCCTTATCTATTAGTATTAAAAAAGTGGGATTAAGAGGCCCTTGCACACATCGCTGGTTGTTTGTAGACTCTCCCAAACGAAAGGGATTATGGGGAAAAGGGGTGAGAAGCTCAAAAAGGGCCTTTTTGGATGTACAATCCTCAATTTGCTTCCGACTCACTGAATCTTTAGAAAGTAAAACGGGATATTAGCTAAGCCAGTAACACCCATCTGCATACAGCTGTTTCGGGGTTTTGCCCCTCATGAGTGCAGTGCAGAGTGTACTGGCCGGCTGGGTGGGAGGCAATGAGTGAAGGCAAAAGGGGAATCTCTCTCCAAGGCAATTCAAAACTCCACACACCTACATGGTGCTCCCCCCCAAGGAGAGATATTACCCTTTCTCTCCAATCAAAGGAAGCTTCCCTGGTATTTTAGCAACTTCTAATCCAATCATGGTGATTGAGGATATTGCTCCCTCCAGGCGCGCTGGGGATAGACAACATAAATTAAAATTAGCGGTTGCAAATAGATCTTTTTGTGAGGCATTTACTCATATTTTTGAAATCATGTATTTAAACCCCTTAAAAAAAAGGTAAATTTCATGCTTCATTCTTTAAATCATGTTGATAGGGCTAGTTGCTAATTTTGTGTTCATTGACATATGGGACACTACACATCCTTATTTCATATAATTATTGATGTCAGGTAGCTGCAGCATGAACTAGATGCAGTTTGATGTAGTTGGGCACATACCGTAGTTTATAGCCCTTCGGTATACTAATGATAAAGCGTGCTGTCCCAGCTATGGCTTCCAGTTGTCGCCATTCATATTAGATGTGATTTCATGTTATGTTTATTATATGCAATGTTTCATGCGTTTGCTGCCACCATGTGACTATTGTTTATAATTGTTTTTATAGTTATGAGGATGATGTAACTCCCATAATACTTTGCGGTTGTGATCCTCCTCCTTTTCTGTGAAGTCACATCCTGCCTCATTTTTGCGGGGGACTCCTCTTGTTCAGATATGTTTGCACAGAGCTGAGAGAATTAGTTTTGACCGCACATATTGTAACCTCCTGCGAGTTTTCTCAAAGTACAGTAAATAAATACCTTTAATGCACCTCCATTGCATCCTCCCCATTGGATCTCCACATGCTTTGGAAGGGGATTAATTTGGTTCGGGTATCTCCTCCTTTAGCAGAGACTTCTCACAACCCTTCAGGGGGGCTCTCTAAGACATTGGTGGCAGAAAAAAAAAGATAGAGTTATTTTATAAACCCCTGTTTTAGTCTGCTGAGTCTATGGATCTAAATCACAAATATCATCCTAAGTACAGAGCTATTGGCGATTTATTTACTGCAGACCCGTATAACAAGCGGGGAGCTGATAGGAGCTGGTATGTGCAGTGAAACGCTGTTCATTGATAGTTTTGAGAAGTTTCTTAGCTACCAGAAATGCCATAAATTGATAGGCTTGATTGCAACTTGCAAGGATTGGACTAGAAGTTGTTAAAATACCAGGGAAGCTTCCATTTTGATTGAGGAGTCATACAACAACTCAGCGAGTGTGTGCACAGGACCTCCTTAGAGGTGCTGTCTAGATAATCCCATGTTTAATATTTAATGTGATAAGTTTGAAGACGCGGACGCATGTGCTGTGATGGTGGTTACAACGGGGGCCCCCAATCTTTCTATTTGTATACTACATGATATGTAAGTTACATTTATAATGATGATTAGCTAACATTGGGAAGGTGAGACCTTAATTGTTGATAATTATGTGATAAATGTAGTCATGAATCGTTGATAGAAGTGTTAAAGTTGTGTTCACAAGTCATTGGGGGCGTTAACACCGTCTGTGATTGGCTTCTATCGATAAAAGGTTTTTTTGCTACGGAGGTTAATCCACTGGATGTGGTCTCATTCTTCGACTGTTCTACAAGTAAGATTTACTGGTCTGATTCTGCCATTGAAAACCAGGTCCTCCAACAAGTATTTCACATGTTATTACATGTAGATTTATGATGGTCTTTCTTTGCTCGCAGTTTATAGTCAGAAATTAATCCCATTCATTTCTATGTGGTTTTGGATCCACGATAAAAACCACAAATGTTTTGGGCACGTATTACATGAGGTTTTCAGCCATCTGCCAAAAATATGAACTACAACGCGTATTTTCTATTGAGGTCAATGGGAGTGGTTTACCTTCAGTTTTAGACGAGTGTTTCAAGTTGGAATCCACATGGATTACGACTTGAAATACTCATTGTGTGAACAGAGCCTTAAAGAGAACCTGTCACATAGGTTATGCCCCCCCTGCTGAGGACAGCACAAGCTAGTGTCAGACCTGCTGTTTCCAGCACTGTGTCCCTTATTCTGTAAGATGCTGGAGTTTGAGAATTTAATGCTCAAATCTGCAGTTTTCTGCCAGAAAAGAGTCAGAGTCAGTTTTTTTCAAACCCCGCCCACCTGAGGCTAGCCCCGCCCACCTCAAAACCTATAAAACCTTTATTTGAATTACTTTTTAATAGGTAGAAAACATGTGAATACCTGTTAGTGGGCGGGGCTAGCATTTGGTGGGCGGGGCTAACACCTGCTCATGAAAAAGATTTGAACATTAAATGCGCTAAAACTGCAGCATCTTACAGAATAAGGGACACAGCGCTGGGAACAGCATGTCTGTCACTAGCTTGTGCTGTCCTCAGCAAGGGGGGCATAACCTATGTGACAGGTTTTCTTTAAGCAAAACCCAAGAGACATAACTGTAAGTCAATGTGGTTTGGTGGGTGTAGCAGGTCGATTACTACATACTGCTAGCTGCACGTCACAGGCTCAATATAAATGAGAGGTCCAACCACCTAGAACAGTGTTCCTCAACTCCCACCAACAGGTCCTGTTTTCAGGATCTCCCACAGAATGCATTGACAATAATGAAATCAGCTGTGCAATGCTAAGGAAAGCCAGAAAACATGACCTGTTGGTGGGTCCTGAGGACTGGAGTTGGGGAGCCCTGACCTAGAAAATGTAAAAATAGCCGCCAACAGTAAAATAACAAAAAGGTGCCCATTTTAACCCCTTAACGCCAGGGCTGTGGAGTCGGAGTCGTGGAGTCGGTGTCGTCATAAAAGGGACCGACTCCGACAATATATAATAAGTTGATCCAGTTAGTTTAATGCAGTGCAAAGAGCAAGAGGAATTGGGTCCGGCCAGTGCTACTGCTCCCATCTCTTCAGCCTCATCACATGAGGAGTGTAATTGATGACATGGAGCAGGCAAAGCGCTGCCCCAGGAGAAAAGATTCCGATCCCATGACAAACAAATTTCAGAAAAATTTTTTCACCTTTTTTTCAAAAAAAGTAAAGAGTTCAACCATTCATCAAAACTGACTGTGGCTGAGGCAATTCCTTTATACCCTGACATTGTTAGAGATGTTGCCCTCTGGTCACCGCTTTGCCCCCAACCCAAGTTAGTGTAGAGAGGCGTTCTCCAGCCTGGAAATAATGAGATCAGATGTGAGGTTATGTATGCGGATCTGATGGAGGCGATACTATTTCTCAGAACAAATTCAAGACTCCAAAAATTGTTCCTTCAGTGTTTTGCATATTTACAATTTTTGTGTTCTAAAGTCATATCCAATAAATCTATTTACACTGACAAGCAAAATGGTAACAATGTTTTTAACTTGTGACCCTTTTAGGCTCCATATCTCACCATCCACTACAACTTTGTACATGAGGCTACTGTAATTTTATATACAGTCATCTTACCTATCTTATACTAAATTTGACTTGCAAGTATTAGCATCTGCTTAGTTCTGCAGATTTCTTTCCTGTAACTGCATTGTTACTTTTTTTTGCTCCTAAAAATCAAATGTTAATTTTTATTATTTTGTTTGTATTTGGGAAATCCCCTTTGACTTTCAATACTGCCTGAAATCCTTCTGGGGTCTGGATCAGATTCAAGCATAAACTTGACCGAAAAACTGATCCCAGGTCTCTTTCTCCCCATGCCCAATATTGGTGCAGACTGGACTTGGATACAAATAAAAGCTTTTTCTTCAACCTCTACCCACAAGTATTCAAAAGATCAAAACATTGCTTTCAGTGTCTGTTTTTACCTAAATAGCTTGATTATTGTATCATAAGGTGATAAACAGCCTGATGTTACCATTTTCTACGTAAAGTGATCACTTAAACATGCGCCGTGTATGAGGGAGTCAGGAGTCGGAGGTTTGGGAAATTGAGGAGTCGGAGTCGGGGCTTTGGCTTGCCCACTCCACAGCCCTGCTTAACGCTCCAGAGTGGATATTTCCATCATGGAGGCGCTAAGAGGAGAGGACTTAATCGTTGTGCCTGCTCCATACGCGATGGCTACTGCTAGCAGCCGTGGTCGGAGGTTGCTCTGATCCCGACCATTTAGACGCCGCAGTAAATGCAACCATGGCATCTAATTTATTAAACAAAAGGGCTCGGGGTGTCGTTCGGTTACCATGGCATTGTGCAGTAGGATATGAATGAGAAGCCTGTAACTGCACAGGACAAGTGATTGCATGTTTAGGTCGCCTAAGGGGAGCTAAATGTTAAAGTTAAAAAAAAATTATCAATATTAAAACTTCCAAACACCCCTTTTGCCATTTT
>JAODAL010078379.1:0-12935 GCA_025379985.1 Phyllomedusa bahiana
AAAAATTTAAAAAATTTAAAAAAGCAAGACTGGAATTTTTCCCAAAAATGTTTTAAAAAAACCACAAGCTTCTGGAACAGCTGCCCTGTTTGGCAATACTCAGCTTTTGCTCACGCCGCAAAATAAAGCCTCCAAATGAAAGAACTTTGTACCTAATATAAAAACATGGAGGGGTGGTTTGGTTTGGGGTGCTTTGCTGCATTGGACCGGTGTCTTAAATCTGTGCGGGTAAAATAAATCTTAAGACTTTAAAGACTTTGGGCGAAATGTGCGCCAGTGTCAAAAAGTTGGTCTCAGTCACAGGTCTACAGCTGAGCATCTGTGCCCCCCCCCCTGTCAACCAGCCCTTGCTAATCCTGCCCCCAACAACCCTCGCCCCACCCCTCCCGTCCCCCCCAACCGAAGGAAAAAGAGGGGCCCCATATATCTGGGCTGGGGGGGCTTCAGAAGGGCCCCACATCGGGGGCCAGGGCGGCTTCGTGGGGCCCTCAAAGCTGGGTTTGGGGGGCTTCAGTGGGGCCCCACACAGCTGGGGCCCGGGGGGGGCTTCAGAGGGGCCTCCCCCTGGTCCCTCAAAGCCCCCCTGTTTCCCAGCGCGGGGCCCCCTTAAACCCCCATCCCCACCCCAGGGGGGCCCAGGGGGGGTTTTTGTGGGGCAGACACAGTTCAGGGCCAGTGTCCAGTTCCGGGGGGGGAAGGGGGGGGTTTCCGCTCCGCTGCACAGGCCCCCCCTCAGTCGGGGTAATTTTTCTGCTACAGAGAGCTGAAGCTTACTTGTCCTGCGCTCAGCCTGTGACGGGGCCCGGCCCCTGCTCTTCTGCCCTTTGGGCAGGAGTTGACAATTTGTCAGTGAAGCCCCCCCTAAGGAAGAGAGAGGGGGGGCCCTCGGGGTTTTCTAGGGCCCCATATGGCAGTACCCCTGTACGCCTTTTTCAACGGCCCTGCAAAATCACTTGTTTACAGGTGAGGCATTATTTTTTTTAAACCGAGATTAACTCCACACAAAAAAGTTATCCGGGTTTTTTTGCACTAATTTTGGCAAAACCAATGGGGATGCCTCCCAATTTTTTATGTGTCATCAATAATCAGTGATACATAAAAAGGCGCTATGGCCTGAATGGTACATATTTAACATTCAATTTTTTGGGAATTTTATTCTTTTTTTGATGTATAAAATGTTGTGTCAAGTGTCCCTTTTTGTGCATTAAAATGCACATAAAAAATTTGTATAAATCTAGCGTACAGGACAAAATGAAGCTCAACTGCTAAAATGAGGTGTATTCGGTCTTCGTGCCTAAGGCAGCAGCAAAAAGAATACAGTCCTGATTAAACCCAAAATTTTTAAAACATTTTGAAAAATTAAAACTCAGGCCACCACATTTAAACAGCCTTTTAGTTGCTTTAAGAAAATACATCAGCGATTGTATATTTCCCGTCCACTGTTGGAATAACCAGACACTTTTGATGAAAAGGGAAAACCTTTTTTTTCCCAGGGGGCCAACCACACTTGAGATTTTTTTAAAACTGTACAAAATTTTTTTAATGGGTATATTCAAAAAAAACCAAAAGGTACATTTTTGATGATTTCTCTCACAATTAGGTGCCAGTCTCTTGAACTGCAGTACATGAAAAGGGAAAAGTTGTTTTTTTTGTCTCCCTAAAAAGAGGCCATTTACCATTGGAAACACGGGCAATTCCCCAGGGGCCCCTTCATGTAAAGGGGCCCCGGTGACCTTGGATCTTTGGGTAGTTTTTGCATGCCCCCAGTGATCCAAGGTCACTTTTTTGGGCCCCAGTATATTACGGGGCGGGGGGACCGTGGCCCTCAGTATGTTCGGATGAAAGGTGATTTCCAAAAGAGCGAATGGGCCAACAACGAGCTGGGAAAAGCAAGGAAAGCGTAAGCATCAGCCCGGTTGGTACCGGGAAAGGGACCTTTGGGGCATCTGGCATGCAGACAATGCTGAAATAAAATGTTTTGGAAAGGTCTGACTGAACTTGTTTTCTTACCCCCCTTAAAATGTGCTGGGTTGGGTTTCATTATGATCTGGTTTCCCCGGGGGGATTGTTTACAAAGAAGCAGTAATCAATAATGTGTGATGCGCCCAAAGGATGTACTTCTTTTTTCCCTTTTTGGGGACTCTTCCAGTCTCTCTGTATCTGTTGTAACCTGCTGTTACATTGGGAATCTAAGCTCAGGTGGGCACTTCCCTTGAGAGCATCTTAAATGAAGCCTCGCTATGGTGAGGTACTGTTGATCAAATGTAAGGGGTTGCCTTTGGGCTTATGATGTCAAAATTTTGGGAAAGCTGATGGGAGGCTTAAATCCCAAATTTAATAGATCCCCAAATTTATTTTGGGGGATTCGGGGTCAAACACTGTTTTGAACTTTGCCATTAAGCTTTTGTTGGAGATTGAAGTTGTGCAAAAAGCGCTGATGCACTGAACAGTTGTCACATGCATTCTAAGAGATAGTCTCATTTAGTGCATTTTAAAAAAAAAATCAAAAAATTAATTTCATTTTGAAAATTTTAACCAAAAGCCAAAAATCTTAATAAATTTTTTAGTAAAGTTGTAGATGAAATGACCAAGCAAGACTCACCCAGTTGTTCTCGGTAGTCGGTAATGAGCCTGTTAAAAGCTATAAACCCATACAATGGTCTCATCGGCCAAGACGGTATATATTTCCAAAGAGCTCTGAAAAAAAGGGAGCTATGATCCAGCGGGTAGATAAGCCAAATTTTTATTACAAAATCTTGTTACGGGAAAAAAAGGTTTTAAAAAATGTGCGTGTTTCGGCTGCCCATTTCAGTTCCATCGAAGTTTTTGTTCACAGAAAAGGGCTGTATGTTAAGAGGGCCCCTGAGTTAACCCCGTGATGGCTGCTGGATTTTGCCTGGCCCCTTCCAAAACCATATTTTACTGGGGGAAAAAATAACCCCAAACCACGCATAAAATTACCTAAACATTTTTTTGGGGTTTATTGTCCCCATTGTTTGTTTACAATGCTTTTTTTGGGGGGTTTTTACCATGTGGTTTTCAGACCCAAACACCCTCAGGTCCCCTTTTTCTGTTTAGGCTGTGTTGTGGGTTTTTATAGCAGTTAGTGCATTTTGGGGAAATTTTTGTTCTTCCCTGAGCCTAGAGTGACATGGTGTGGGGAGGTTTGTAGTTGTAGTGCAGAAGAAAAGGTTTCTAATTAAAAAGGGGTTTAAAGTTTGCCAGTCAACATTAGGAACAGGGGGGGGAAGTGAGTCACCCATCCCCACTGCTGCACCCTTTTTGGCAGAGGGAGGGGGGCCCCTTTAACTGGGGAAAGCTTATATGCAAATGCAGGAGAAAAAGATCTGCCCCTTTTTTGGCTGAAAAAAAAGGGAAAAATCAGAAAAGCAAGTTTTTTGGTAATATATTTTTATTTCCTTTTGCTACTTGTTTTTAAAGGTTTTAAAAATAAGGATTTTTTTAAAACAAGGAAATAAACCCCTTTAAAGGGTTTTATGGGGAGGGTTAAAATCACCGTGAAAACTAATTTGGGTCCCTGTAGCATGCTTTCCTTCCCAATTTAAGAGGGACAGAGCAGACCTTTTTTTAACACATTTAAGTCCACATTTCTCCCGAGGGGAATTTTAAGGGTTTTAAAAGGGAAACCTGTCCATAGATTATCCCCCCCTTGCTGAGGACATTTTCCGCGTGACGGGCCCTTTGTTTTTTCCAGTGCGTGCCCTTATTCTGTCTAGTTTTAGAAACATTTAATCCCTCAAATCTTTTTTCATGACCCAGGTTTTAAAGCCCCACCCCCCAAAAGGGGCTAGCCCCCCCAACCTGACAGTTTTTTTACATGTTTCCACTTATTAAAAGAAATTGGGTTTTTATAGTTGAGGGGGGCCCAGGGTTGTCTCAGGTGGGCGGGGGAAAAAAACCCAAAAATGACTTTTTTTTTGTTTTTTTCTGCCTGAAACTGAAGTTTTTGGGAGCATTTAAAAAACCTCAAAAACTGTAGCATCTTACGAATAGGGGAACAGCGTTTTGGAAACAGCTTTGTCTGAAAATAAAAAAAAGGGGGGGCAAAATTATTTTGACGGGTTTTTCCCTTTTTAAGTTTTTTTCAACAAAAAAACTTTTCCAACATCTTCATAGGTCTTGGGGAAAATATTCCCTTAATTTGGTGAGAGCTGTATCTGTGGCCAAGGAGGAGATAAAAAAATATTACATGGTTGTTTAAAGTTATGGTTTATCAGTGTATCTTACAACAAATGGGAGATTTTTTTGTAATCTGGTCATTTTACTTGATCTTCGGGGCTTTTTAGGGAAAAAAAGGGACAAAAAGGTTGGCAAGTTAAAATTTTTATTGGGAGCCATAACCATTAGTTCCATAATTAAAATTTTTTGGTTTTTAGCCCGTTTAACTGTCACATTTTTTAAAAAAAAAAAAATTAAATGTGTATTTCCTTATTTTTTTAGTTTATTCATGGTTTAATGTGTTTTTGTTTCTTTTTAAAATGATTTTAAATGGATTTATTTGGGAAAAAAAAATTATAAAAAAAGTCTTAATTTTTATCTGTGCAGAAAAATAAAGGGGAAATAAAAATTTTTTAAAAAAATTTAAAAAACACTAAATAATTTTTAAAAGGGTCCTATTTCAGGTAAGAAAAACTTACAAAGGGGGTTAAACCCCCTTTCTCTGGCATCATGAAATTTGATGTAAAAAAAATACACCAAAATTGCAAAAAATTTTTTCAGTTTAAAAGGGGAAATTTAAATTAAAGCATACCAGTGCCAGAAACTTGACATTTTCCCAAAAGGGAGGAACATTCCTCGGGGTGCCTGGAGTTTGTTTTGTATTTTAGCTTTCCCCATGTGACACTGCAGTTCTTCAAAAAATTATTCATGCTTTTTCCCGGCTTCTATGCTTTAGTTAAACCCAAAAGGGGAAATTTTTCCCTTTCGAGGTAATTAAAATTTTTTTAACCCGATATTACAATTAAATATATATATGAAAAATTTAGCTAAATTTTTTGCATTTTAAAAACGTTTTTTTACTGGGTTTTTAAATTTCGGTGTATTAAAAAATTTAATTTCTATAGTCTAAAACTACCATAGAGGTCTAAAACTCTTTAAAAAAGTTTCTACCAAATAAGTTATATAAATTTAACCCCCACTGGCAACCTAAAATCAACAAATTTTGGGCGACATGTAAAGAAATTTGATTCTGAAGACAGCTCTAAAAAAGCTTTTTGGTAGTATAGGGCTGGTCAGGGAAAGTATGAACCCGTTCCCTTTTGTAGGTCCATTCATACAGGGCGTTAGTGCCAATACGGGCAAACTCAAAGGGACCACCTTTACCCCGGTCTGGCTGTTCTTAAAATTTCTGCGCCAAAGTTTTTGGGGTCAAAGAATCATAAAAGTGTCTATTTCCCCCTAATGTGGTACGAAACGCCTCGTGAATGCCTCAAAAAAATTTGGGCGCTAAAAAATGTCTTTGGGCGGGGGGGGGTACCGAGGCACTTATCATTTCCAAAGTTTGGGGGGGTATGCCCTTTTTAAAACATTTTATAGAATGGGTTTTTACTTTTTTTTGAGGCCAGAATTTGGTGGAGCCCCTTTCATACTGCTTTTTAAAATTTTGGTTTTAAAAAAATTTGGGGGGGGGCCAAAATTTTTCCCCTTTTTCCCTCTATCCTCCTATCCCCACCTCCTTCCTTCATCGGGCCCTTTTCCCCTTTCCCCTTCCCCTCCTTTTTCCCTTCTCTCGCTTTGTCTCCCTTTCGTTTAAGTGGCCCCCTCTAACCCAGCTAGGAGGTCTGAAGGAGCATGGTGAGCTCCCCAGCAGGTCCGGGTGGAGTCCTTATGGCAAACACTTTTGGTGCAATCCGTAAGGTTGAGTGGCTCTCAAATTACTGAAGTTTAGAGCAGGACTGGGACTAAAAAGCAGCCCTGGCAATGAAACCAAACCAGCCCACCTACAATATTTCCCCCTCTACATAGAAATAAAAAATGTTGTGCAATGCAGCAAATTTCACTTCACCCCTCCCATCCCCCATCACTACTCCATTAAATTTGTTATACACACAACAGAATGAGGAAAATAAAAGAAGCGAATCTCACTGTACGCCTAGGAATCACTTATGTCACATACTGTACCCCAAAATGTATTTTATTGCATATCATACACCAGAAATGACATCACTCACTGCACCCCAGAAATCAATTATATTACACATGGGAGCCACAGAAATTACATTACTAACTGCACCTTAGAAATGAATTGCACATTGTACTCAAGAAATAATATCATTCATTATACCCCAAAAAATTTATATTACACACTGAACCCTATAAGTGAATTACATTACATACTGTACCCCAGAGATTACATTACTCACTGTACCCTAGAGATTACATTACACACCGTACCCCTGAGATAACATTACACTGTACCCCAGAGATTACATTACACACCGTACCCCAGAGATTACATTACACTGTACCCCAGAGATTACATGTTACACACCGTACTCCACAGATTACTACATTACACACCTTACACCAGATATTACATTACTAACTGTACCCCAAAGATTATTACATTAACACTGTACCCCAGAGACTAACTTCATTAGACAAGGTACCCCAGAAATTGTGTGTGCACATATACATATATTGAACCCAGACACACTACACACTTAGGCTGGGTTCACGCTGTTGGCACTGACAGTGTTGTTTCCTTGTTAGAAATTCGGTGCTTGCAAACACAGAATTCCAACGAGCAAACGACCCAGACTGCCCGAGGCAGATTTCTGCCTTCTATTCTTTAGTGCTGTTAGTGCATAAAACACCTTGAAGAATTCTTTGTAGGTGCTGACAGTACAGGCAAAAAATACTTGATTAAAATCAGTGTCATCTAAACACTGACACTGATTTTACATAAGGTATAATGTAAATCAGTTTCCTGTCGGATTGGACACCGGTTCTGAGGCAGATCCAGCACTGAATCCGCCCCAGAATCAGCATTCATATCTTCTGCATGTATGTCCCCTTTAGCGGGTTGTATCATTTCATTAAATGGGCATCAGAATAAGGGGACAGTAAAAACAAGCAACTTTGCAATTGGATGTCATTTGCAAAGCTGTCTTGTTTTCACAGTATTCCTTATCTTTGTTTTGTGTAAAGACAGTTCCCCAGTGTCGGTTGGATCCCACCTCCTTGCATTTCATTGGCTGCCGGCTCTACTAATTTACATTCTGTCTGGCCCCCAGCCATATTCACGGGAGCGTGCATTCCTGCCTCCCTTACTCAGAATAAGGGTCCGGCAACATTTCACTCTGCCCAGCCACCAGCTCCTCATTGACACTGCAGCTGCTTCTACAATCAGAACACAGCAGAATTGTGCCTCGGTGTCTAATGCTCCTACATAGAAGGGAGATGGATCTGTGCTCTGGAGGGGTTTATAGAAGACTAGATTCAACTGTAACAAACCTCCAGCTGTGAGAGGAGAAGAGATCAGTGCTCTGAGTTCATAGAAGGCTGTCTAGACTGAATGCAGGCCTGTGGTATGTAAACAGCTCTTACAAAATAAGACTGCAGGAGAGGAACGACACAGTGACATGTGGAGGGGGGGTTGAACACACTGACTCGGAAGCATGCACAGTGAAGGGGAGGATGATGTCCACCCCCTTCTTCAGTTAAGACACACCCCGCTGGGAGGGGAAGAAACGCCCCTGGATTTCAGGAACTGAGAGAATCAAGCTACAAGAGAACAGCCGAACTGATGAAGCAATACATCTCCTTTAAGGTATGTTCACAAGGCATATAGTGGGGCGTTCTGTGCGCTCTTCTATATGCCGGGTGCTTTAAAAGTACGCACTGGCCAGTCCGTACTTCTAAAATGCTGTGGGGCCGGCCCCATTCACTTTAATTTTCCCTGACACGTAAGTGCAGGGAAGACGTGACATGGCGAGACACATGTCTGTACAGTATGTACACCTCTCACATATACAATACATACCCTACTCACATGCTCACACAACGCCTGGCACCCTTGTCCCCTCCTTACCTGTCTCCTGTAGTCTGATGCAGTTGGCATTTGGCAAGAGTTTCTCTTCTTCTCTGATGAGGGCTGAGGAAGTGATATACGAGGGGAGGGAAAGATACCTACACAGATACCTGTGAGCAACGTTCTGATTGGTGAAGCAAGCCCTGCTGACTCCTGCTCTACCAATCAGCGCTGCTTTCACTCTGCACTGACACTTGAGGCTGCTTCCTACTCTGTCCCCCCAATAAAGGAGGCAAAGGGTTGACTTCTTCCTCCTCTGTGCTTTGTCCTCCCCCACTTACCATATTCTCATGCTTTCATATGGATTATTGTTATTGAAGTGGCTAAAAAGTGTGGGAGGGACCATCCCCCACCCAGAAAAAAGTGAGGAGGACCAGTCCCCTCCGCACCCCCCCTAAAGTTACACCTATGCATGCCGTCCTTAGGGCCACATGTATGAAACTGTTTAGGTCTAAAACTCACTCTTTTGCCCATAGTAACCTTAGTGTCCAAATGTACCTATTGGTCTAAGAACACCAAACTCAAACAATTCTAAAAATATGTAATTTTACCTTTATGTCAACACTATTTATAAGAAAATTGATTATCCATCAATGAATATACAAAATATTAAACTAACAGCATTATAGTGTACCTTTAAAAAGTACATGCATTTTACAAAAATAATTTGTAATGACCAACATATGCATAAAGATCATTAAACAATTCATATGTGGTATAAAGACCTTAATTAAATACAAAACTAGAAATATAACAGTATAATTTAATAGAAATATGTCTCTTAAGTACATTTTGTAACAATCCAGGAAAGTGGATCCACTGGACTGCCGCAAACGGTGATACAGAACACACAAGGGTGCGGAATCTAAGTGGGTACCGGTTTTCACCAGAGCCAGCCGCAGGGCAGAATGGACTTGCCGCCGCTGGATTCCACTAGGTCGCTACCCCTGAGTGGCTGGCTTGCGGAGGCGGCCGAGGTGCAACGCGGTACAGAATCGGTAGACGAGCTCGAAGTTGGAGTCAGGCCAGAAGGTCGGAGTGGGCAGCGAAGGTTCAAGGTCAAAGGACAGCAGCGGATGGGACTGGTACATGGGTGCGACAAACCGGAGCAAAACAAGGCTTCCTCTCATAAGCAAAGAGCGTTATGGATTCAGCAGGGTGGTACAGGAAGTGAATCTCTTATATAAGGTCAGCGGCCAGCAAAACCAATTGAAGAAGAAGAGGGCATGGGGGGACGAGTGCGCTCGTAGCCCGGACCAGGGGCTGCGGCGCTACTCGTGACACATTTATATATAGAAAACAACCCCAGACAGAAAAAATAGATAGTATGAAGTTATTTAGTAGTTATTTGACAACATATCCTCACCACATCTGATGCACGTTTCATTTACAACTTAATCAGGAGTTTTTGGTAAATAAACCTAAGAAGTATTCAATCAGAAATAAAAAAAAAAGCATGCTTAAAATTGCATTAAAATATTAATACCTGGAAAGAGTTCCAAGTGCTTATTGAAAATGAGTTAGAGTTTTAACCCCTTAAGGACCCAGCCAGTTTTGGCCTTACTGACACAGCCCTATTTTTGAAATCTGGCATGTGTCACTTTATGTGAGAATAAATTTTTGACACTTTTACCTATCCATGTGATTCTGAGATTGTTTTCTGGTGACACATTGTGCTTTAAGTTAGTAAGAAAATTTTATCCATACAAGCCTTGTTTTTTTGTAAAAAATATCAAAATTTCATGAAAAGTTTGAAAAATCTGGGATTTTGAAAGTTCAAAAATTTCTGCGTGCAAGACAGATAATTATTCACCACAAAATAGTTTATAACTAGCATCTACCATATGTCCACTATAGGTTGGCATCATTTTTTAAATGTTCTTTTTTTTATATATATATATCATTAGAGGGCTTAGAAATTTAGTAGAAAATTTGCAATATACATTTTTTTAGGGACAAGTCCATTTCTGACGTGGCTTTGTGGGGCCTGCATGTTAGATACCCCCATAAATGACGCCTTCTAAGAAACTAGACCCCTTAAAGTATTTACAACAGTGTTTAGGAAGTTTGTTAACCCTTTAGGTATTTCACAGAAATTAAAGCAAAGCCGATCGCGCGAACTCTGCTTTAGAGTTCGCGCGATCCTCAGGACGTATGCATACGTCCAGGGTCGTTAACCCCCAAACGACCTGTACGTATGCATACGTCCAAGGTCGTTAAGGGGTTAAAGGAGTTTTGTCACCATGCTATTTCACTGAGTCACAAGCAGCTTTTCATCCACTCGTCAGGCTGTGGGTGGTTCAATAGCAGTGATTAGCATATTTAGCTTCTCTATAACTAGCTAAGACATTACAAATACTTAAGTGCAGGAGATTTAATCTTCTAACAAAGTTAGAAGTGCTCTGAGGAGTAAAAACAATTGCTTATCTGTAAACAAAAGCTAATTTTGTTAGAGATAATGAGTATTCTCCAAAGTGAACTCTATCCATGTTGACTTCACTCCCTGCTCTGTCTAATCAGGAAGAAAGATTATGGACGTAACTAGACAAACCTGTGTACAGTAAGGGCCACATGTATGAAAACTGTCTAGGTCTAAAACTCATTTTGTTTCCCATAGCAACCAATCAGAGCGATCCTCTCATTTTTCCAGAGCACTATATGAAATGAAAGGGGCTCTCTGATTGGTTGCTATGGGCAACAAATTAAGTTTTAGACCTAAACAGTTTTCATACTTGTTACCCACAATGTCCATAATTCTAGGACCATAAAACAAAAATTTATGAAAAAATCAAAGCATAATAAAATGTACTAAAACCTACCAAAAAAAAAGCACAAAACTCATTTTCATTGGGACCAGATGGTGTAAGTGTGTTCAAATTATGCTGATGCTGAGCTAAAGGTCCTTGTGATCTAATAAAACTTGTTTAATAACGGCGCATACACATCACACTCATCATCATGCGTCAATTTGAAACAGTTTTAATCCTGAAATCACCATCACATCTCTTGTTGCACAAACATCCAATACATGTTTTCTCAATTTTTAGCATGACTCCTAATATGTGAGGATTGAGTTTCTTGCGAGGACATGTGACATAGTAATGGATCAACTTAGTTATGAGAAAAGGTTAAAAAGGTTAAATGAACAATTAATTTAGTTTTGAGAGGAAATGTCTAGAGGTAACACGATTACTTATGAATGGACACCACATAAACATGGTTACATAATTTGTAAGGCCAAAAAAAGACAGATGTCCATCCAGTTCAGCCTATTGTCCTACAATGTTGGTTCAGAGAGAAAAAAACATGAGGTAAATGCCAATTGTCTTCATTTTATGGAAAAACTTCCTTCCAGACTCCAATCTGGCAGTCAGAATAAATCCCTGGATCAATGATACCCTTCTCCAGAATCCTTGTCACTATAACTTGTTATATTATTACACTCCAGACCATTTTGGAGACATTTGGGATCAATTGAGGGGAAAAAATAATTTTTAACGTTAAATATACCCATCCCTTTTTTTTTGGACATCCTTTCCCAACCCTTGGTTGAATTTGATGGACGTGAGTCTTTTTTCAACCATGCTAAATATGTAGTATGTAACTCCAATTGTACAACAATTAATTTGATGCGTTCCTATATTCCTTAGTACCTGTGGAATTGGAGAAATTGTTACTTCTTCCTATATTAGGGCATGCCACACATCTGCTTTATGGTGACCATCCGTATTTGCACCCTTTGGATCTATGGGCATTCATGGTTTAAGTCCCTATTTATAGCTATATACAGTACATGCAGCTCAAGTAGATTTTTTGATCCCTTGTATGTCACAGGAGGAGATCTAGGTAGATTAGAAATAATCATGCTAATTCTGAGACATAATAGATAACTAAAGAGAGTAGTATCAGTAGAACTGGCCAACATTTATGCAGCTCTGAATTTATTTCTTTTTGACAGGAATAAAAACCAGAAATTAATCCCATCTCATTTTGAAAAGGAGGTTTCAGATTTTTCAATTTCAGTAGGTTAATACGTTGAGACTTCTTTACTCTTATGTGCTTGTTTTATGCATTCATTGCTATAACCTTGCTCCTCAAACAGTTTGCTAAGGTCCAAGGCTTGATGATTATATCTTTGCCCATCCAAACAAATTTATCTGGATTTCAAACATTGCCTAATTGGCCTCTTTTTAATCTGATGGAAGGATTTGAAGAAGTACAGCAGAGTAAAATATTGGTCAACATACTTTTTTCTGTAGGTATCAGACTGTAGAGATAAGGAGATATCCAAAAAATCAGTCATTATGTGGCTAAACTTGTAGGACAATTCAATATTGTAATAGTTGTAGTTCATAATATGCATAAATGTCTAAGATCGGAAAAGCCCATTAATGAAGGATGGTAAGACCTGAACTAATAGTCATAGGTGGAAATCGATAATTTAACATTAAGGGTATGTTCACACAATGTAGTTGCGGATTGTATTTTGGCATGGAATTGCGCTGTAATACACCCAAAATGCACCCCGCCATTACGGTAATTCATAGCTCTCATACAGCATATTGCATTTTGAACGGCGGATGAAAGAAGTGACATGATAGAAGTCGATGGGGATGATAGAAGTCAATGGGGCCGCACACCCTCCGTGCTTTAGAAGTACACGCTGGCCAGCACATACTTCTTAAACACCCGGAGTATTGCAGCGCATACAATACGTACCGCAATACACCGTGTGAACATAGCCTTAGGTGTTTTCAACTTCTCCCGCACAAAACAAGCCCACTTAAAAGATAAAAAAAGTTATGACCAAAGAAATGCAAGGAGGCAAAAACTTCAAAATTTAGCTGGTCATTGAGGACCAATGTTGAAAACTGTTAAGTTT
>JAODAL010078380.1:0-12935 GCA_025379985.1 Phyllomedusa bahiana
GCTTTCAGGCAATGCCAGCACCCCGGGGTCCCGGAGTAAGGGCCCATGCTCCGGGGTGTGGGCCCGCCCCACTTCCCACCCTCCCACGCTCCCTGTCCCCTTCGCCCCCCTGCCGGCTCGCTTGTTTTAAGGCGCCAGTGCCCGGAAAATTGGTCTTGCCGGCCGCGAATCTTTTTAAAGGGGGTTGATTTCCCTCCAAGCCCTTGCTGGTCTTCCAGTCTTGCCTTCAGAGTTTGCCCCTGCTAGTTTTCTCTATATACCATTCCTTGGTTCCTATCGTTCCCGCGCCCCTTCGCTGCCTGACCTGACTGTCCGCTGCCTTGTACCCGGGTTGTCCTTGACCTGACCCTATTGCACCTCGGCTTCCTCCGCAAGCTAGTACTCTGGGAAAGCGCCTGGGGGAATCCGGGACCCATTTAAACCCTTCCTGGCGCGGCTTATCCCATCACTTGGGGGGTTCCACTACTTAATACTCCCCCTTTGTACAAGATATAAACTATAATATGCCCCTTGTCAAAAATATAAACTAATACGCCCCCTTTTGTACAAGTATAAATACTATTACTGCCCCAATGTAAAAGAATATAATATATAATACCCCCTTTGTAAAGGATTAACTACTATAATACTGCCCTATGTAAGAATATAAACTAAAATAGCCCCTTTTGTACAAGAAAAATACATATATGCCCTATGTACAAATAAAATATTAAAATATGCCCCCCTTTTACAAGTTATAACTTTAATACTGCCCTAGTACAAGAATAAAAACTATTATACTCCCCCCCTTTGTACAATATAAAACTACTTTTACTCCCCCCTATTTACAAAATTAAAACTATAATACGCCCCTTGTAAAGTATAAAACACTATAATACTCCCCCCTATTTACAAGAATATAACATATAATAGCCCTTTGTAAAAAATTAAACTACTATAATACCCCCCTATGTACAAGAATATAATACTATAATATGTTTCCCTATTCAAAAATATAACTCAAATCTGCCCCTATGTACAAATAAACTACTATAATATGTCCCATTTAAAAAGAAATAACTATTAAAAAATACTCCCCCCTTTGTACAAGAATATAATACTATAATACCTCCCTATGTAAAAATAAACTACTAAAATTTTTCCCCCCTTTGTACAAAAATATAATACTTAATATGCTCCCATGTAAAAAATTATAACACTAAAATATGCCCTATTACAAAAATATAACTACTATAATACTGCCCCCATGAAAAGTTAACTAATATAATATGCTCCTTGTACAAAATATAACTACAAAAAATTTGCCCCATGTACAAAATATAATTATAAAATCTGCCCCTGGGGCAGATAAACTACAAAATACGCCCTAGGTTAAGAATATAAATTTAAAATCTGCCCTATGTACAAGAATATAACTACTAAATTTTGCCCCTATTACAAAATAAAATTTTCTATAATACTGCCCCTTGTACAAAAATATAACTTTTAAAATGGCCCCTATGTACAAGAATATAATACTTAATACTGCCCCTATTACAAGAATATAATACTTTAAAACGGCCCCCTATGTAAAGAATATAACTATATAATACGCTCCTTGTACAAAATATAACTCATATACTCCCCCTTTACAGGAAAAAAAACTTTTTAATCGCTCCATGTCAAAAATTAACTACTATAATACTGCCCCATGTACAAAAATATAATTACTTAATAAGCCCCCTTGAAACAAAAATTAACTACTAAATATGCCCCTTGTACTTAATAAATATATAATCCCCCCCTATGTACAAAAAAAAAATTATATAAACGCCCCTAGTACAAATTAACTACTATAAAACTGTCCTTTTAAAAAATATAACACAAATATTTCCCTATGTAAAGGAATATAATACTTTAAAAAGCCCTATGTACAGAAAAACCTATAATTATGCTTATGTACAAAATATAACTACTAAAACGTCCTATGTCAAAAATTTTAAACACTATAATACGCTCTTGTAGGAAAATAATACTATAAACTGCCTATGTAAAAAGAATATAACTTTTATAATTGCCCTATGTACAAGAATAAACTTATAAATGCCCCTATTTCGGAAATAACTACTTTTAAATCCTCCTATGTACAAGAATTAACATATAATAGCCCCCTATGTACAAAAAATTAAAACTCAAAATACGCTCCTATGTACAAGAATTAACTACTAAAATACTGCCCTCTTGTACAAGAAAAACACTATAATACTGTTCCCTATTAAAGAATAAATACTATAATATGTCCTATGAGGGGGTTTTAAAACTACATAAATCCCCTATTAAAATAAAAACTACTATAAAATTTTATGACAAGAATATAATTTACATAATCTGCCCTAGTACAGAATTAATCTAAAAATTACTGCTCCTAGTACAAGAATATAATACATAATACTGCCCCTATGTACAAGAAAACTACTTAAAACTGCCCTATGTACAAGAATATAACTATTTAAATTTTTCCTATGTAAAAAATAATACTATAATCGCCCTATTAAAGAATAAAATATATAATACTGCCCTAGTACAAGAATATAATCTAAATACTCCCCCCTATTAAAGAATATAACTACTAAAATATGCCCCCTATGACAAGAATATAAATACTTTTATACTGCCCTATGTCAAGAATATAATATATAATACTGCCCTTGTACAAAAATATAATACTAAATATGCCCCTATGTAAAAAAATATAATTTTTAATTGCCCCTTGTCGTTCACATTTATTCTGGAGGGGTCTTGACGTTTTCCCTTTTTCAGTTATAAATTACATTCGTCTTGTTACCTTTTATCATTAAAAAAAATTTCAAATTGCTTCTTCCCCGCTCAAATTTAAAGGCAGATAGTTGCGTCGCCCCTCGCTCTCGTGTGCGGAAAATTTTTGAGCCATTACTAAACCCCTTTTAAAAATTAAAGGAAAAAATTTTTGGGGCACCCCAGGGGGAGGGAAACCGCGGCGAGCATTTGGGCGGTCACATAGGGGCGTGAATATTTTAAAAAAACTATGACCCAACCCTAGATATTTCTAAAAATTTAAAAAACACCCTCGGGGGCCCTTTAGATGGGGGGTGGGGATTCCCATGGGGTTTTAGGTACAGTGCAAGATATGCAGGGGGTGTGGTCGTACCAACATGTCCTAGGGCTAGCTAAGGCCCCCCGACTCCAAAGGGCTGTGGAAAAGAGTTGCAACTGGCGGGGGGGGGGGGTGCTGGGAGTTGTAGTTCGGGAAAAAAATTAGAGGGAAAATTTACTGGGGGGGTGGGTTTCCTGGACTCGCCCCTTTTATCTACAGAAATCACCTGTATGAAGGGGGAAAAACTCGGGGTTTTTAGGTAGTTTAAAACTGACCTCTGCCTCCCCCCCCCGGTAGTTATACTGGGCCTTTGAAATCCCCCCCGGGGTAACACTGGGCCCCGGCCTCCAAAGGGGTAAAAAATGACCTTGCCTCAAAGGGAGTAAAAACTTTACCCCCCTTTCCTCCCGGTAGTAATTCTTTTCCCCCTGCCCCCCAGGTTGGGAAAATGACCTTGCTCCAGGTGGTAATTTTTGCCCCTGTCTCCCCCCCGGTTGGTAAAAACTGACCTCTGCCCCCAGGTAGTAATTTGACCTTGCCTCCCGGTATAACATGACCTCTGCCCCAGGTAGTAATACTGACCCCTGCCTCCAGGTAGTAATTTTGACCCCCCCTTTTTTCTCCCCGGTAGTTTTTATGGCCTCTGCCCCAGGTAGTTAAAATGGCCTCTGTTCCCCGGGAGTAATACCCGACCTCTGCCTTTCCCGGTTTGTAAAAACTGACCCCTGCCTCCCGGAAAAAGTAAAACTGACCTCTCCCTCCGGTAGGGAAAATGGCCCCCCTGTTCCAGGTAGTAAAAATGGGCCCCCTTTCCCCAGGTGTTTAAAACTGGGCCCCTGTTCCCGGTAGCAATTTCGACCTTGTTCCAGGTTGTAATAATGGGCCTCTGTCTCCAGGTAGTAACACGGGGCCCCTGTCTCCCGGTTGTAAAAACTGGCCTTGGGCCCCCAGGTAGTAATTTTGGCCCCCTTTTATCCCGGTTGTAATAATGACCTCTGCCTCCAGGTTTGTAATTTTGACCTCTCTTTCAGGTAGTAAAAATGGCCTCGGGCTCCAGGTTTGGAAAAACTGGGCCCGGCCTCCCGGGGAGTAATTTGACCTCTGCCTCAGGTTGTAATAGACCCCTTTCCTCAGGTTGTAAAAACTGACCTTGCCTCCCGGTAGTAAAAACTGACCCTGCCTCCAGGTTGTAACCTTTACCTTTTTGCCCCAAGGTAGTAAAACCTTTCCTCTGTCTCCAGGTAGTAACACTGGCCTCTCCTCCAGGTTTGTAATTTCTGGCCCCCGCCTCCAGGTAGTAACACTGACCCCCTTTCCCCCCAAAGGGAGGGAAAACTGACCCCTCCCTCAGGGTTTGTAATTACTGACCTCTGTCTCCCGGTAGTTATTTTGGGCCCCTGCCTCCCGGTAGTTAAAACTGACCTCTGTCTCCAGGAAATTTAAAAATGAACCCTCTGCCTCCAGGTAGGGAATACCCGACCTCTACCTCCAGGGGAGCAAAACCCGACCTCTGGGCTCCGGTAGTAATTCTGGGCCTCTGCCTCCCGGTAGAAAACTGACCTTGCCCCCCGGGAGAATTTCTGACCTCTGCCTCCCGGTTTTTAATAATTTTCCTCTGTTCCAGGGGAGTAATTTTGACCCCTGTCTCCAAAAGGGGTAATAAAGGCCTCTGCCTCCCCGGTGTAACACTGGGCCCCTGCCCCCAGGTAGTAACACTGGCCTCTGTCTTTCCCGGGGAGTAATACTGACCTCTCCTCCAGTAGTAAACTGCCTCTGCCCCAGGATATACTGACCTCTGCCCAGGTATAATACGCCTCTGCCTCCAGTATAAATGACCTCCCTCCAGGAGTATACTGACCTCTCCTCCAGTAATAAACACCTCTGCTCCAGGTATAAACTGCCCTGCCCCAGTATAAACGCCCTGCCCAGAGTAAATGACCTCGCTCCAGGATATACGCCTCGCCCCAGATAACTGCCTCTCCTCAGGGAACGACCTCTGCTCAGGTAGAATACGCTCGCTCCAGTAGTAATACGCCCTGCCTCAGTATAACACTGCCCTCCTCAGGTAGTAACAGACCTCCTCCAGTAAACTCCTCCCCAGTAAATACTGCCTCTTCAGGAGAACCTGCCTCCTCGGTGAAACTCCCGTTCCAGGTAGTAAATGCCTCTGCCTCCAAAAACTCATCCCTCCAGTAGTAAACTGCCCTCCCGTGTAATATGACCTCTACCAGTTAACACTGCCTCCCTCCAGTAGAAAACTGGCTCTGCTCCAGTATACACTGGCCTCCCCCAGTAGTAAACTACCTCCCAGGTAGTAAACTGCCTCCCTCCGGTAGTAAACTGCCTCTCCTCCAGTAGTAAACTGCCTCGCTCCAGGTAGTAATACTGACTTTCTCCAGTAGAAACTACCTCTTTCCAGGTAGTAAATGACTTGCCTCCAGTAGTATACTAAACCCCTCTCCAGGTATTAAACGACTTGTTCAAGTAATACGACTCTGCCTCGGGTAAACACCTCGTCTGGTAGTAAACTGACCTGCCCATAGTAAACGCCTGTTTCAGTGTAAACTGCCCCCCTCCAGTAGTAACTGACCCCTCCCAGGAGTAAACGACCTTGTCCGGTATAATCTGCCTCTGCTCCGGTAGTAACGCCTCTCCTCCAGTAAACTGACCTCTGCCTCCAGGAGTAATACTGCCTCTGCTCCAGGTAGTAATACTGGCCTCTGCCTCCAGTAGTAACACTGACCTCTGCCCCCAGTTTGTAAATACTGACCTCTGCCTTTCCCGGTAGTAAAATGACCTCTGTCTCCAGTATTAAACTGCCCGCTCCAGGAGTAATACTGACCTCTTCCCTCCAGGGAGTAACACTGGCCTCTGCCTCCAGGTAGTAAATACTGACCCTGCCCCCTTGGATAACACTGACCTCTTTCCTCCAGGAAGTTAAATACTGACCTCTGCTCCAGGTAGTATATAATAAGGTGAAAACCCCTGCCCGTGTTCCAGGAAATAATAAATGACCTCCTGCTCCAGGTAGTAATACTGCCCTGCCCAGTAGTAAACTGGGCCCCGCCCCCGGTAGTAAACACTGACCTCTCCCTCCAGGTAGTAACAGCAAGACCCTCGTCTCCAGGTTTGTAATACTGGCCTCTGCCCCCCAGGTTTTGTAAACTGATCGCCCCCTGTTACTGTTCCCCAGGTAGTAACACTGACCGCTGTCCCCAGGTAGTAACACTGACCTCTGCCTCCAGGTAGTAATACTGACCTCTGTCTCCAGGTAGTAATACTGACCTCTGTCTCCAGGTAGTAACACGGCCTCTTGTCTCAGGTAGTAACACTGACCTCTGCCTCCAGGTAGTAATACTGACCTCTGCCTCCAGGTAGTAATACTGGGCCCCTGCTCCAGGTAAAATACATGACCTTCGTCTCCAGGTAGATAATACTTGGGCCTCCCTCCCCGGGATAACACTGACCTCTGCCTCCAGGAAGTAATACTGGCCTCTCCCTCCAGGTAGTAACACTGCCTTGCTCCAGGTAATATGCCTTATGTAAAACCCCCTTTCCTCCAGGGATAAATGGCCGCCCCGTGCTTCCCCCCGGAAAATTCAACTGACCTCTCCCCCTAGAAACACTCCCCCTTTTCCCGAAAAACCCGCCCCCGCCCCAGGTAGTAATATGCCCTGCCCCCCAGGAGTAATAAATGACCTCTTCCTCCTGTATCGGTTGCTTTGAAATTTCTGCCCCCGGTAGAAAAATGCCCTGCCCCCAGGTAGTCCTGAAAACCCCTGCTCCAGGAGTAAACTACCTCTGTCCTCCCGGTATAAATGACTCCCCCTGAAAGCCTTTTCCCCGGGATAAAACTGACCTTCTGTCTCCCCGGTTTGTAAACTGCCCTGCCGGGAAAGACCCGCTGGTAGTAAACTGCCCCCCCCTCCATTTGTAAAAATGGCCTCTGCCCCCAGGAGTAAACGCCCTTTTCCTCCCGTAGAAACCCGACCCTCCCCTTTTACCTCTGGTTAATATAACCTGCCTCTGCTCCCGGAGTAATGCCTCTGCTCCCGGGTTTTTTAAAATGACCCCTGCTCCATATAATACGACCTCGCCTCCAGGTAGTAAACTGACCCTCTGCCCCCAGGTGTAAACGCCTCTCCCCCCAGGTAGTAAACGACCCCTTTCCTCCAGGGGGAAACTGACCTCTCCCCCAGGTAGAATATACCTCCCCTTCCCCGGTAGTATATGGCCCTCCCTCCAGGTATAAACTGACCCCCCCTTCCCGGAGTAATACTGCCCTTTCCCCTTAAAACTCCCCCTCCAGGAGTAATAAACCCTGCCCGGTTTTGAGTGTATCTGCTCTGCCTCCAGGGTATAATACTGGACCTCTTGCTCCAGGTAGTAAACTGCCTCTGCCTCCAGGTAGTAAATGACCTCTGCCCAGGTAGTAATACTGACCCCTCCTCCAGGTAGTAATACTGCCTCTGCCTCCCCGGTAGTAAAAATGACCTCTGCCTCCAGGTAGTAACACTGGCCTCTGTCTTCAGGTAGTAACACTGACCTCTGCCTCCAGGTAGTAACACTGACCTCTGCCCCCAGGTAGTAATACTGACCCCTGCCTCCAGGTAGGGAATACGGCCTCTGCTCCAGGTAGTAAACTGCCTCTGCCTCCAGGTAGTAATACTGGCCTCTGCCTCCAGGTAGTAATACTGGCCTCTGTCTCCAGGTAGTAACACTGACCACTGCCACCAGGTAGTAACACTGGCCTCTGTCTCCAGGTTGTAACACTGGCCTTCCCCCCAGGTAGTAATACTGACCCTCTGTCTCCAGGTAGTAAACACTGACCTTGCCCCCAGGTAGTAAACTGACCCCCTCTCCAGGTAGTAACACTGACCTCTGCTCCAGGTGTAAACTGACCTCCCTCCAGGTAGTAAATGACCTCTGCCTCCAGGTAGTAAAACTGACCTCTGCCCCAGGTAGTAAACACTGGCCTCTGCTCAGGTAGTTTAAAATGACCTCTGTTCAGGGTTGTCTTACTGTTCTGACCTCCCCAGGTAGTAATACTGACCTCTGCCTCCAGGTAGTAACACTGGCCTCTCCCTCCAGGTAGTAATACTGGCCTCTGCCTCCAGGTAGTAATACTGACCTCTCCCTCCAGGTAGTAATACTGACCTCTCCCTCCAGGTAGTAATACTGACCTCTGCCTCCAGGTAGTAATACTGACCTCTGCCTCCAGGTAGTAATACTGACCTCTGCCTCCAGGTAGTAATACTGGCCTCTGCCTCCAGGTAGTAATACTGACCTCTGCCTCCAGGTAGTAACACTGACCTCTGCCTCCAGGTAGTAATACTGACCTCTGCCTCCAGGTAGTAATACTGACCTCTGCCTCCAGGTAGTAATACTGACCTCTGCCTCCAGGTAGTAACACTGACCTCTGCCTCCAGGTAGTAATACTGACCTCTGTCTCCAGGTAGTAATACTGACCTCTGCCTCCAGGTAGTAATACTGACTTCTGTCTCCAGGTAGTAACACTGGCCTCTGCTCCAGGTATAAACTGACCTCCTGCCTCCAGGTAGTAAAACTGGCCTCATGCCTCCAGGAAAAAAACTGACCTTCTGCCCCAGGTAGTAACACTGACCTCTCCCTCCAGGTAGTAATACTGACCTCTGCCCCCAGGTAGTTATACTGGCCTCTGCCTCCAGGTAGTAATATGACCCTGGTCTCCAGGTAGTAAACTGCCTCTCCCTCCAGGTAGTAAACTGACCTCTCCTCCAGGTAGTAACACTGACCCTGCCTCCAGGTAGTAATACTTGACCTCTGCCTCCAGGTAGTAATACTGGCTCTTCCCTCCAGGTAGTAAACTGGGCCTCTGCCCCCAGAAATAACACTGCCCGCCCAGGTAGTAAACTGCCTCTCTCCAGGAAATAAACTGACCCTGCCCCAGGTTGTAATACTGACCTTCCCCAGTAGTAATACTGACCTCGGCCTCCAGGTAATAACACTGGCCTCTGCCTCCAGGAAGTAATACTGACCTCTCCCTCCAGGTAGTAACACTGACCTCTGCCTCCAGGTAGTAATACTGACCTCTCCCTCCAGGTAGTAATACTGGCCTCTCCCTCCAGGTAGTAATACTGACCTCTGTCTCCAGGTAGTAACACTTGGCCCTCACCCGGTAGTAATACCCGACCCTCTCCTCCAGGTAGTAATATGACCTCTCCTCCAGGTAGTAACACTTTACCTCTGCCTCCAGGTAGTAACCACTGGCCTCTGCCTCCAGGTAGTAATACTGGCCTTTTTCCTCCAGGTAGTAATACTGACCTCTCCTAGGGAGTAATACTGCCTTGCCTCAGGTAGTAATACTGCCCTGTCTCCAGGTAGTAATACTGCCTCTGCCTCCAGGGGGGTAATCCTGACTCTCCCCAGGTAGTATAACTGACCTCTGCCCCCAGAGTAAAACGCCTCTTCTCCAGGTATAAAAATTTACCTCTTCTCCATTATAATCTGGCCTTGCTCCCGGTTTAATTTTCTGACCCCTCCCCCCAGGTAGTAAACTAACCTTGCCCCCAGGAGTAAAGGGGCCTCTTCCCCCCAGTGTAAACTGGCCCTCCTTAGGAAGTAATACTGCCTTTTCCTCCCGGTATAACATGACCTTCCCCCCGGGAGTAAACTGACCTGCCTCCAGGTAGAATACTGCCTCTGTCCAGGGGGTAAACTGGCCCCCTGTCCCAGGAGTAAAAATGCCCTTTTCTCCAGGTATAATTGCCCTGCCCCCAGGTAGTAATACGACCCCCTGCCCCCAGGATAAACTGCCTCTGCCCCAGGAGTATACTGCTTCTCCCAGGTAGTAAACTGCCTCTCCCCCCCAGGTAGTAAACTGCCTTGCCCCAGGTAGAAACTGGCCCTGCCCCAGGTGTTAAATTTACCCCCTTGCCCCCAGGAATTTAAAATGCCTCTGCCTCCAGGGAGTAAAACGACCTTTGTCTCCAGGTAGTAACATGCTCTCGCCCGGAGTAATACTGGCCCCCCCTCCAGGTTTAACCCGACCCTCCCCCCAGGTAGTAACACTGACCCTCCCCCCGGGAAAATAAAAGACCCTCTGTTCCAGGTTGTTTTTTATTACCCTCCCCCAGGAGTAAAACTCCCCTGCTCCAGGTAGAAACTGGCCCTGCCCCCAGGTAGTAATACTGGGGCCCGCCCCCAGGTGTTACTGACCCTGCCCCAGGTAGTAAATGACCTCTGCCCCAGGTAGAATTCGCCCCTTTTTTCCCTCCAGGTAGTAAACTGGCCTGCTCCAGGTAAAACTGCCCCTGCTCCCGGTGTAAACTGACCTCTGCCTCCAGGTATAAAATGCCTCTGCCTCCAGGTGAAAAATGGCCTTGCCCCAGGGAGTAAAACTGGCCTCTGCTTCAGGTAGTAACACGACTTGCCCCCAGGAGAAACTGACTCTGCCTCCAGGTAGTAAAGCCCTGCCTCCAGGTATAACATGCCCTTCTTTAGGTAGAAACATGGCCCCCTTCTCCAGGGGTTTTCTGCCTCTGCCTCCAGGAGTAAAGACCCCCTCCAGGTAGTAAACTGGCCTCGCCTCCCGAAGTAAATACTGCCTCCCTTCCCGGAGTAAAACTGACCCCTTGCCCAAAGGGGTTTTAAACTGACCTCTCCCCCAGGTTTATACTGCCTGGCCCCCCCAGGTAGTAATATTTACCTCTGCTCCGGAGTAAAAACTGCCTCTGCCTCCAGGTAGAAAACTGCCCGCCTCCAGGGGTAAAACGACCTTCCCAGGGGGAGTAAATAATGACCTCTGCTCCAGGAAGTAACTGGCCCCTGTCCAGGTAAATAAACTGACTCTGCCTCCGGTAGTAACACTACCCCTGCCCCCATGTTAATACTGCCCCCTCCTCCGGAGTAAACGACCCCTGCCTCCAGGTATTTATTACCCTCCCCCCAGGATAATACTGGCCTCGCCCCAGGGTAGAATACTTGACCTCTCTCCTGGTATAAAGCCTCTGCCTTTAAAGGGAGTAAAACTTCCCTGCTCCCCGGTAGTTAAACTGACCCCTGTTTCCGGATAATACTGACCCCTGCCCCCAGGTAGTAAAATTTTACCTTTTTCCCTCCAGGGGTAGTAAAACTGCCTCTGCCCCCCAGGTTGTAACTGCCTGTCCAATAGGTTTAAACTGTTCCCCCCGGGGTAAAAACTGCCTCCCCCTCCAGGGAGTAATATACCTTGTCTCCAGGTAGTAATATGGCCTCTCCTCCGGGGTCTAACCCCCTTCCCGGTTAAACTGCCTCTGCCTCCCGTGTAAAAAACGCCCCCTCCTCCAGGTAGTAAAACTGACCTTGCCCAGTAGTAACACTGACCCCTTGCCCCCAGGTGTAATACTGACCTCTGCCTCCAGGTAGAAAACTGACCTCTCCTCAGGAATTAAATCTGGGCCCCTCCCCCAGGGAGTAATACTGACCTCCCTCCCGGTTAAACTGCCTCTGTTCCAGGTTAAACTGACCTCGCCTCCCGGAAATTTAAATGGCCTCTCCCTCCCGGTAGTATACTGCTTCCCCCCCAGGTTTGTAAATGCCCTTTCCCCCAGGTGGGGAAAACGGCCCCCTCCTCAGGGGTAAATTTTACCTTGTCCCAGGTAGTAATACCGGGCCTCTGCTTCCAGGTAAAGGGGAATGCCCCTGCCTCCAGGTAGAAACTGGCTCTGCTCCCGGTAGTAATGGCCTCCCCCCCAGGTGTAAACTGCCTCGTCCAGGTATAAACGAAATTCCTCCAAAGGGAATAAAATGACTCGCTCCAGGAGTAAAATTTAAACCTCTGCCCCCAGGTAGAATACTGACCTTGCTCCAGGGTAAAATGACCTCTCCCCAGGTAGTAATACGGGCCTCGCCTCCAGGGAGTAAACTGGCCTCTTTCTCCCGGTATAAACTGACCTCCCTCAGGTAGTAAATGCCTCTGCTCCCGGGAGTAAACTGACCTCTGCCCCGGATAAACTGCCTCTTTAGGTAGTAAATATCCTTGCCTCCCGGTAAAAACCCGGCCTCTTTCCCCTCCGGGGAGTAAACTGACCTGGCTCAGTAGTAAACTGACCCCCTTCCAGGTAGTTTAAAATGGCCTCGCTCCAGGGAGTAAACTGCCCCTGCCTTAGGTATAAATGACCTTTTTCTTCCCCGGGGTAAACTGACCTTTTCCAGGTAGATTAACTCCCTTCACCAGGTAGAAAAATGACCTCTGTTCCCGGATAATTGACCTCTCCCCCCAGGTATAATAAAGGCCCTGTTCCAGGTTTAAAAAACTGGCCCTTCCCCTCCGGTATAATATGACCTCTGTCCCGGTGTAAATGCCCCTGTCAGGGAAATAAATACCTTGACCTCTTCCCGGTGTAAACTGCCCTCCCCAGGAAATAACTGGGGCCTCTGCTCCAGGTAGTTAAAAACCCCATTGAATCTGGGCCCCCCCAGGTAGTAATGACCTCTGCCTCCCCGGAGTAATATTGGCCTCTCTCCCAGGAAGAATACTCCCCCTGCTCCTAGAAAAATTGACCTTTTGCCCAAAGGGATAATACGGCCCTGCCTCCAGGTAGTAAAACTGGCCCCTGTCTCCAGGTATAAATGACCTCTGCCCCAGGAGTAAAACTGACCCTTCCCCAGGTAGTAACCTGACTCTGCTCCAGGTGTAAATGACCCCTTCCCCAGGTTGTAAAATGGCTCTGCCCCCAGGAAATAAATGACCCCTGCTAGGTTGTAAACGACCTCTGCTCCCGGTAGTAAACTGGCCCGCCTCCAGGTAGAATACTGACCTTTTTCCAGGGAGTAACTGCCCCCGGCCCCCCGGTATAAACTG
>JAODAL010078381.1:0-12935 GCA_025379985.1 Phyllomedusa bahiana
GTTTTTTTGGGGGCCCTGAATTTTTTCTTTTGGGGGGCGTCCCTGGTACTGGATCACCGTTATAAATACTGTTGCCCCCATGGGGCATGAAATAAAAGAAAAACATTTTGTTATTTTTGATAAAATTTTTTATCTAAAAAAGATCACACATATCTTCAGAAATTTCCTTAAAGGTTGCACATTTATACATATTTCATCTCATTCACTGGTCTTCCCTATATTTATATTCATCTTGTTGTAGTTACATACATTCTTGTTTTTATGTGTATTGAGAGGTGAATTCTTACCAGCTCCTGCACATTTTTATAAGCCGTGGTGTTCATGCTATTTTCTGTTGTAATTTTGTATGTATGTTCCGACTTTCTCTTTCCCTTTTTTTATTTTTAGAGCGATCTCGCGTTTGTCTTTTTTCGGTTCCGGAACGCTGTCAGTTGGGGGCTTTGAAGCATGCCAATGGGTTTGTTTGTTTTTTGGCACATGTGTGTAGACACTCTATTGGTTAATACTTCAAACATTCTTATATATACACTGACATTTTAGTTTTCAATATCGCTATAGTAAGGCACTGCCTTGTTTTCAAAACGGTTAGCGAAGTTCTCCATCCTCTCTGTTTTTTTTTGGCTACCATTGCTGCCATTGCTGCTTTACTAGTGCCCCCAGATTTAAAATTTTTGTAAAAAAAGGGCCCTTGATTTTAAACTTTCCCCTAACGATGGGCTGGATAAAAATCTTGGGGAATACAAGCTTGAGCATCCGTGATTTAAACCTGGTGGGGGCGGCTATACCTCTTTGGAACTGTATTGCACTCTATACCTGGCGAAATGCGCGCCGCAATTACGGTAATTCATAGATCTCATAGGGAGCTATGGATTACGCATCGTCCCCCTGCGCATACAATGCTATCGTTCTAATATAAAAGGTCTCGCGCAAGCGCCCGATAGGTGCTTACATTTAAAAACCAATGATATGCTATGTGGCAGTTGCGCAAAGCCCCATTTTGGGCAAAGGCCCCTTTTTATATGCAAGCGCCCTTTTTTAAACGATTAAGTTCTTAGCAAGGGGAACCTGCGCCATTTTTTGAGAAGATGGACTTTTTGGGGACTTTACACTGTTAAATGCACCCAAAATGGGTGGAAACGCCATTTTTTGACATTCGCCCTTAGTTCCCCCCCGGATTGAAAATCATAGTTCCCGTTGTCAAGAAAAAATCAAAAATCAACATATCATACAGAAAAGGAATTTCCCCAAGAAAACAAACCACAATAATGAACCAGACTAAGCTGCAGTGAGAGGCAATATGCGTCGGAAGGTATTCTGCGATCTTAATACTGATTTTATATTGCGATTTTTCTGTTTTTGGGGAAAAGGGTTTTCATGAAATTCATGATGGGAGGGGATGAGTGACATTTAGCTTTTAAACAAAAAATTGTTTGGTATTGGGGGATGTTTTTAAAAGTTCGCTCATCCTATATTAATTAAAGCCTATTTATGTAGGTGTGTTCTTTTCTTTGTTTTTTATTTATAATAGATCAAAAGCAGCACTAAACCTAGAGGTAAAAAAAAGCAAAACCTAAATTCAAACAGCAAAAAAGTAATACTTTTATAAGTGAGGAATGGTTGCAGAGTCAGTTTGAGGGGTGAATTGCCTGCTGCAGCCATATGTTTTACTTACGTGTTTCTCTCTGTTCTCTTCTGTGTGAGTTCGCAATATGGCTGAGCTGGTGTGCCAGATTGGATTCAGAACTTCCATAAAAATAAACAGAGAAAGCCAGGTAAGTGTGACCACCTCAATTCTTTAAGGTTGGCAAGGAGCCTGCCGTAACATGGAAGTTAAAGGATGTGCATACTCCTGTGCAACTGCAGCACCCCCAATAGTTAGTCTTTTAAATATATGTCTATATTGCAGATTGGGAGCTCTGCATAAAAATAAAGATGCAGCAGTTTCAGAGAATTAGGGGCGACATGTTAGAAAAGAGGTGCCGCCACGCCAGTTTTAAGGCACATTAAATGACTATAGAGTGTATAGTGCGACTGAATGAAAGAACCTGTAAAAAATCTGGCATCTGATATACCGTGCTTAGTATAATTGATACACATAATCTAGGCACATAGCATAATGAAGGCGCATAGCATATCATTGCTAGTATATTTGATGCGCCTACTTTAGGCGCATTAAAATGTGTCGTGCCTGGCGTATAATGTGCCTAGTTTTGGTATAGGACAGTTCATTTATATAGAGAATGGTGCAGCCCTAATGGGACATGTCGCCTTTAACCCCTTAACGACCTTGGGCGTATGAGTACGTCCCAGGGCCGCTAAGGGGCTTTGCAGGGGGATCGCTCTGCGACCCCCCCGCACAGCCGCCGGGTGTTAGCGGCTAATCGCCGCTAACCCCGGCGTAACAGCGCGGGGGTGGGGGTCCGCCCGCTGGCGTGTTTACTATCAGACACCGCGGCAAAAGATTTTTCAAAAGAACGGCGATCGGTCCGGAAACGATTTTAAAGGTCATCGGCGCCGACGACGGGGCGGGTGGTGGGGAGCCTTGTGAAGGCTCCCGTCATTCCCCTCCCGGTTTGCCCCATTCCGCCGCAGACGGGAAGGGGGGAAAACCGCCATCTTTGTACCCCAAATGCATTGCATGAAATCTTGGTTTTGTATTAACAATCGCCCCCTAGGGTCAGCACCATAGATGGACAAATGTTACAGAAAAAAAAAAAAAAAAAAATTTTTAAAATTACAAAAAAAAGTAAAAAAAAGTTCAAATCATCCCCTTTCCCCCCCTTTTTAAAAATAAAATCTTTAAAATAAAAAAAAAGTTCCAATATTTGGTACGCCGCATCCAAAAAAGTCCATCTAAAAAAATTTTTAACATTTTTATCCCGACACTGAACACGTAAAAAAAAAAAAACCCAAACCCCAAAAAATTGTTTTTTTGGTCTTTTTAAAGCATCAAAAAATGGAATAAAATTGATAAAAAAAGTCCAGATTCCAAAAACTGCTGCGAAAAAAAAGACCCCTTCGCCCTAAAAAAATCCCCCTCATGACACCCGTGGTTTAGTACAAAAAAGTTATTTGGGCGCACAAAAAGGCCCGTGGGAAATTTTTAAAAAAGAAAATGTTTGGAATTTTTTATGGTACCAAAACAAAAAGGGAAAACCCCATTTTTGGGGATTTGATGGTAACAACGTAGAATACAGAAAACCCCTTATATTTACCCAAGATTAACCCCCTAAAAGCAAAACCCCCCCCAAAAATGGGGAAAATAAAATTTTTTTTCACAATTTGTCCCATGGATTTTTTTACGGTTTCCCAGTATTTCTATAGTATGGAATAACCCATTTGAAAGTACTTTGTCCCGCAAAATAAAGCCCTCTGTGTCATTTGGGAAAAATAAAAAAAAATTATGGCTTTCAGAAGGGGAGGGGGAAAAACGAAAGTGTCACCAAAAAAAAACCTGGGCCCTTTAAAGGGGGTTTAAAAAAACTTCAATTGGGTTTGTCGCCCTTGCTGAGGACATACAGCTAGTGTCAGACCTGCTGTCTCCAGCGCTGTGTCCCTTATTTTGTAAGTTCTGGAGTTTTGAAAAATTTATGCCAAAACTGCAGTTTTCAGCCAGAAAAGAGTCATGAAAAGAGTCCAATTTTTTGTACCCCACCCCCCTGAGGCTAGCCCCGCCCACCTCAACTGATAAACCTATTACTTTGAATAGGTAGAAACCTGTGAATAACTGCATGGTGGGTGGGTCTTGCCTTTGGTGGGCAGGGCTAACACCTGCTCATGAATAAGATTTAAGCATTAAATGCTCTAAAACGGCTGCATCTTACAGAATAAGGGACACAGCGCTGGGAACAGCAGGTCTGACACTAGCTGGTGCAGTCCTCAGCAAGGAGGGTATAATCTATGTGACAGGTTCCCTTTAATTAACAAATTTGGCATTTTAAAGCCAGAAAAGAGACCAGCTTATTCATGAGCAGGTGTTAGCTCCGCCCATCCAATGATAGCCCCACCCATCCGACAGTTTTTCACATGTTTCTACCTATTCAAAGTAATAGGTTAATCAGTTGTGAGGTGGGCGGGACTAGCCTAAAGTGGGTGGGACTAGCCTCATGTAGGGCGGTTCATGAATAAGCTGGACTCTTCTCTTGCAGAATAGGCTGGAAAACTGCCATACTTGAGCATGAAATGTTCTGAAACTCCAGCATCTTACAGAATAAGAGACACAGTGCTGGAAACAGCAGGTCTGACACTGGCTTGTGCTGTCCTCAGCAAGGGGGGGCATATCCTATGTGACAGGTTCCCTTTAAGTAATTAATCAAAATTGTGAACTTATTTAAATTAAAGGGGTTGTGTCACTACAAAGATTAACTTTCAACATGAAGGGAACATTAAATCAAGTGTTTTTACAAATACATTTCCCTGGTCAGAAGGTGAAAGAGATTTTCTGATAGCAGGGAGTGACATCACCACATGTGAGCACACAGGACTGCTGGCAGCTTCAGAACAGAGTGTGTTATCTCTAACAAGCAAAGTAGATGAATTACTTTTAATTGTTTACTTTGAGCTCTGAAGCCAGGGCCGTTCCTAGGGGCTGGCCCGGTGCGTGCGAACCTGCACGCCAGGCGCCTCGGCTCCGCTCACCTGAGAGTGTGACGCCCGCGGCTGCTCCGCCCCCCGCCCTCCCTGTGAATAGCCCCTGACTCTGCCCGACTGTCTTATAACAGTCTACTCACTGAGCCAGCAAGCTGCAAGGGATGAGCGGACCTGATTCGTTTCCCCGGATCCTGACTCCTCCCTGTATCACAGCTCACAGGGGCGCACGGCTTTCCCACTTCAACACCGCTCCCCCTGCAACGCTGGGAACTCCCCTCGGCGGCAACTCTGCCGCCGATTAGATCCCAGATCTCACGATGCAGCGTAAGTGCGGCGGGTGACTCGACCCGATCTTATCAACTGCTCTGCAGCGTCACCATCGCTCAGCCAGCTCACCCTGGAACCGGGACGCGCGGAACCCAGGTGATGTACTTTTTTAGTTATGGATAATATTTAGTTAGCTACGAAGAGGGGCATTCACGGCTACAAGGGGGGCATCACTGCTACAAGGGGGGCATCACTGGTCATAACAGCAGGGGCATCACCTGGCTACAAAGGGAATTAACTGGACTACAGAGGGCATCACTGTGGCTACAAGGCGTAGTGCAACACTGTCCTACAGGGGGGCACCACTGGTCTGGTGGCATCACTGGCTACAGAAGGGGCATCACTGTCTTACAGATGGGGGCATCCTTGGCTAGAAGGGGGGCATCACGACCGCTACAAAAAGAGGTGGCATCAATGGCTTACAGAGGTCATTTACTGAGGCTTACAAGGTCAAGTCACTGCTTGCAACAGGGGGGCATCACTTGCAACAGGGGCATGCAACTTGGGCTACAGATTGGCATTCAAACTGGGCTACAGAGGGGGGCATCAACTGCATACAAGTGGGGGCAAACACTTGGCTACAGTGGGCATCATGGCTACATAGTGGCATCACTGGCTACATTGGGGCATCACGGCTTACAGGTGGGCGATCACTGGTTAAAATGAGCATCACTGGCTTACAAAGGAGGTCATCACCAGGGCTACAAGTATGCATCACTGTGGCTACCAGAGGGTGGGCATCAACTGGCTACAAGGGGTGGCAACACTGGGCTACAAGGAGGGTCATCACTGTGCTAACAAGTGGGGTGCATCACTGTGCTTACATGAGGGCATCTACTGCTCCAGATGGCCAATCAACAGGCTAACACGGGTGGTAATCCAACTGGCTACAAGTGGGGCATCACTGGATACAGGTGGGCAGCAATAGGCTACAAGGGGCATCACAGGCTACCAGGGGGTGGCATCCACTGGCTACAGGGTTCAGTCACTAGTGCTACAAGTGTTGCATCACTGGCTACATATTGGGCATCACTGAGCTACAAGATTGGGCAATAAACTGGCTACAAGGGCGGCATCACCTTGGAGCTAACAAGTTGTGCCTCATTTGGTCTGCAAGAGGGGGCAATCTAGGCTACAAGAGGGGGCATATCTACTGTGCTACAGCAGGGGGGGCATCTACTGGCTACAATTTGGGGGCACTCACTGGCTACAGGGGGCAACACGGGCCACAGGGTGGCATTCACTGGCTGCAGGGTTTTTCATCACAGGCTACATGTGGGCATTCACTGTGCATGCAGGGGGTGCAATCACTGCTACAAGATGTGCCTCATTGGCTGCAGGTGGCAATGTACTGGCCTGCAGTGTCATAACAGGCAAAGGAGGGCATCACTGGCACCGGGGGCCTCACAGTCTACATGGGGCATCTCTTCTCTGGCTAAATGGGGCAACACTGGCTAACATGTGCTAGTACCAGTCTAGAGAGGGGGCATCCCTGCTTAAAGAGTGGGGCATCACTGTGGTCAACAAGGGGGGTCATCTACTGGCTACAAATATTGGGGGCATCACTGCAACAGGGGGTGCATACACTGGCTACCAGGTGGGCATCAACTAAGCTTCCCGGGGCATCACTGGCTACGGGGGGCATTCAGCAGTGCTACATTGGGGGCATCATCACATGGCTACAAGGGGGAGGCCTCATTGGCAGCCAGGTGGAATTCACGCAGTGTGCTGCATGGGGGTAATCACTGGCAACTTGAGTGTGGGGCATAACGGACTGGCTACAGGGGGGCAACTCGTCTTGGATACAGGGGGCCATCACTGGGCTACCGTGGCTACTACTGCTATAAGTGGCTACTACGTGCTACAGTGGGGGCAATATAACAAGGCAGACCAGAAGTGAAGGATCTATAGAATGGTGGCTAAGTAGTAGATGATATGAATTGGTAGGAGAAGGTACTGTATAAATTGAATGAGATATTAGAGGGTTGGAAAAAAATAAATGGTGTTAGTTTTGTAAATTTTTACAGAGAAGATCGGGAGTAGTCAACATGCATCTGGTGAGTGAGATGTTAAAAGAAGAAGAAGATGCAAGAGACTAACTCTTCCCTCATCGCTAGAAGTCGCCTGAGAAGTACACGTAGATATAACTTTATACTGTAACTTTAACCGCCCAATAATACCAGCGAAACTCACAGACACCATACAGGTGTACTCCACAGCCGCCCAAATCACCTCGCCTCTCCATTACCATCACCAGGTGTCAAAACGTTACAAAAGAAACTCTCCACAACCAACCCTGTACATGTTAGGGCACCACACACGACACCGCAAACCAACCAAAATCAACATGCGCCCCGCAGAGCCTTGGGCACACACCTCATTCTCGTTTTCCTCTAAGCGATGTACCAGGTGTGGCTGAACTCTTTGTGAGAAAGTACGCAAGTGCAACCTGCAGACTTTCTCTTCGTTCCAACTACAATTCATGCTCAGATCTTAACACACTGCCCATCACTGTCGCCAAACAAAAATATATTGCACAGCCACCCACTCCCTCATCCTCCACACTACACATACAACCCAAAGACGCCGCATCTTCTTTATGACACCATTCCACTCCCTCCAAAGGCTAGAACCTCAGGCCCGGTTCACATGACCCTCACCCCCTGTGGCTGAAGACCTTGCCACTCGGAGCGTTCAAAAGACAAAAATTAAAAAAAACCGCAAAACATCACATCACAACACCAAATAAAAAACCCACCTGGTTCCCCCACCCCCCGCACTCCCCCTAATCTCCCTCGCGGGCCCTTTTGCCCCCCGACAAAAGGGGAAAAGTGTCCAGGCTTTTTTCCCGCCCTCCCTCTTCCCACCCCCCTCCCTCTAACTGACCCCTTTCCCAAAACCCCCACCTTCTCCCCCAACTTTTCTCCAGCTGCCCCTCCTCACCTTCCCAGCTATCTGTAACCCCCTTTTCCCCCACGGGGATTTTTTCCATCTTTCCTTCAAACAGGGCCATCAAAAACCCCTTTTTAAAAAAAAAAGCCCCCTCGGGAACCCTTCCTTTTCCCAAAAAAACCCCAAACCGACCAGCCCTCTAACCTTCCCTTCACCTTTTAAAACTCCTGGAACGTTTGGGTCTTCTCTCCCCCTTTAAACCCTTCTCTCTTCTCTAACCGCCTTCTTGACCCCTTAAAACAGGTTTCCGCCCCAACCCCCCTGGAAACTGCCAAGTTAAAAGCTCAAATAACCTCCTAACACAAAACCCCCTCGGGGTAACTACTCTTTGTTGCTTCTCTTGGATCTTTTCTGCAGAAATTTGACACTGGGGAATCACCAATTTTTTTCCCTCAGAAATCCCTCACCCACCTTTGGCCCCCCCAGGACCCCCCCACACCCCCTCTCGCTTGGTCTAAATCCACCTCTTGACCCCTCCTTCAGTGTTTTTCTTTTTCCCGGTTCGACCTCCTCCCCCCCTTTTCCCCTTTTTCTTTTGGGGTTCCCAGGAACCCTTTTTCAGGTCCCCCCTTTTTTTCATTTTACACGCCCCCTTTGGGGAAAAAACCATCAGAAGTTTTGGCTTCCAGAAACCACCTTTTTCCGGATGAAAACCCAATTATACACCTCCCCCGGACTTTCACCCCCCACCTTGCAACAAAAAAAACCAGTGACTGATTTCCCTGTCTCTAACATCATTTTCCCCCCTCTCTCCACCCTGAAACTAAACCCCACAAGGGATTTGAACTTCCTTGTCTTTCCGCCATCCTACAAACCAAAACCCCCCCCCCCCCTGCTTTTTCCCTTGTTTTCTGTATGGGGTCCCAAACCATTTCTCCAGGCAGCGGGCCCTCTGCCTAGGGGTTTTTTAAAAATTTTAAATTCCTGACTAAAACCTTTTCCCCCCCAAAATTTTTCCCCAATCTCTTGCACGCTCCTGCCCCCTTTCACCTAAGAATATCCCCAAAAAACCGTCCTTTCTCCCCGTGGAAACGACTCAAATTTCCATTACTGTTTCTTATTCTTTCCGACTTGACTATTTTAAACTAAACTCCTTGCTTTTTCGGTCCCTCCCCCCTTTTGCAAACTCTCCCCTCTAAAAACTGTCCAGAATCAGCAGCCAGGTTTGGGGTTTTTTCCCCTTCCCCCCCAAGCCGCTATAAAGGGATGCCTCAAACCCTGTGTCGTCCCCTGCACTGGTTCCCCTTTTCCAGAACAGGATAAGAAATAAACTCAGCACCCCCAACCCAAAAAGTTTTCCCCAAAGCGCGCTCCCCCTTTACATCTCCCCCCTAGCCCTTTTGTCAACCCCGCCCAAACCCTTGCTCTCCCCCTCTGCTATATACAACCACATTCCTCAATCATCCGAACCTCCCATGCCCCCTAAAAATTTTTTCACACGGCGGCACCAATTCTCGGGAATATGCTACCCCCCCGGGGCGTTTCAGGCACTTTCCCCAAAACCCTCACATTTTTAAAAGAGGGCCCTGAAAATAAAACTGGCCCACCATCGGCACACGGTTTTGGGGCCCCCCAAGATCCCTAAACTTTTCAAACCCCAAAACACTGTCACTCCCTGCACTTTGGGGACTCACGAAAGCACTTATCTGTATATAAATTACAACGGGGGGCAGTTCATCCCTTTTTCCCTGTAAAAACCCCCCCCCCTAAATTTTTGAAACATTGGGCCCGGGCCAAATTTTAAAAAATTGGGACTTCTTAAACCCATGAAAATTCCAAACCCCAACAACCCCCAATAGATTTTAAGCTCTCACGAGCCGGGCCCCACACCTTTTTTGTCTCAATTTTTAAGTACTTTTAATGTGAAAAGAAATGTAAGCTTTCCCTTGCAATTTTTTAAAAATGCTGCGGAAAAAGGTTTGCGCAAAAAAATAAAGATTTTTAAATTTTTATTAATCATTTTAATGTCTGCAGACCGTGTACAAACGGGTAATCCAATACCGTATTTGGGCAATTTTTAAAACCGGAATAAAAATGGTTTTTTGATAATGGTTTTTTTTTCTCAGTAAGGTCAGTTTGTATTATTCGGTTTACTTTTGGGGCTGGGGATTTTTTGGGTTTATTGGGTTTTGGGGGGTATTAAATTTTGGGCCCCCTGTGTGTTGGGATATGTGGTTTTGGGATTTTGGTTTTTTGGTATTTTTCGGTGTTAAAATTTTAAACCCGTAAAGACTTAAAATATTTTTTAAAAAGAGCAATTGGGGGAAAAAAATTTTTTTATTTTTGGGGTTTTGGGGGATGGTTTTGAAAATTGGCCCCATTAAAAACCGGGGGGGGGAGGGGGGGGGGGGTTTGGGCGAAATTTCCTTTACCTCGCCCCAATTTTAAATCTAGCCAGAAAAAGCCCTGTCCCGAAGCTTTTAGCCCCCTTAAAAGATTACACCTGCTGTTTAGTGCAAGAGTTAACATGTTAACCCACCCTATACATAATTTAAAAAGCATTTAAAAAAACAATGACTCTATCCTAACAGCTCTCACAGATAAAGTTTAACCCCCCCCTAATGTTTCAGCAAATTTTTTGTAAACAAATTTCCTTAAAAAACCATTTTACTTGGAAAATTTCAAAAAATTTATTAATTTAAATTTTTATTTTAAAAACTAAAAAAGTTAAAAAATTTTATCCTCCCTTTCCCGACAGACAGTCCCTAATATTTTTTGGGATTTCGATTTTTTCCCAAACCCCACCTTTCAAAGCCTAACCCTTTTTTTTTTTTCATTCCCCCCCCCGCATAAAAAAAGAGGAAAACCCGGCCCGTCTTTTCCATTGGCTCCAGGAGCACAAGGGACCTGTTCGGGCAGTTTAAACCCCCCCCGTCAAATGAAAACAGGGGCTAGGGGCTTCTCCCTTATTTTCCTGGACTTTTTTCTTTTAGCGGGAAGTCTGCCTGGGACTTTTAAAAAAGTTTTGCACCAGCAGGCCGGGGAAGAAAAAGCAAAGGGACCAAGGGCCCAGTATTAAAGCCGGGAGCAATGTCCCGGTTTTAGGCAGCATAATGACTTCCCCCTCCCCTTTACCTGGATACCACCCCGGGAAAGCTCCTTTAAAGAGGGGGACAAAGGGGGGGGGAGTAAACCCTTTTTTTATGTTTTCTAATCAGGCCCGAAAGGGAAAACCCCTATCTACCTAACCCTGGGCTTAATTTTAAACCAATTGGGGGGGGTTATACCTACAGGGAAAGGCATATAAACCTACATAAAGGGTTTTAAAAACCTACAGGAGGGGGGTGAATACCGACAAAGGTTGGGGAAATTTTTACTTAAAGGGGCTGAATACCTACCTATCTACAAGGGCAATAACTACAGAGGGCTGTAAAATTTACCATCAAAGGGGGCCCTTTTTTAAACTTACGGGGTAATAATATATAATATAATATATATATAAATATAATATATAATATATATATAACAGGGGGCGAACCCCTACCTATCTTACAGTGGCTTATACACCTGTCCTCAAGGACTGCTTTACAGTTAAAACCCAAAGATACATACACTAATTAAAAACACATATGCATGTTTTTCTCACTATCGACATGAAATCAGAAAAAATTTATCTGTTTTAGGTCAGTTAGTTTCCCCCAAAAATTTTATTTTTTTTAAACTCAAAAGTTTTTTTAAGTCAAAATTTTATAACTTTTAAATTTAAGATTTGGTAGCATTGCCCTTAAAAAAACGTATACTTGGGCAAACATTTTGAATATCCCCCACAAGCTTCTCAAAATAGTTGGTAAATTTTGGCCCTTCCCCTGACTATGTTGAGCGATTCTTTGGGCCATCGACTCGGCGATGGGGGTAGTCGGCCATAATCGACAAGAAGTCGATAGTCATAGAAAATTATGATCATGACCTTTAAATCCATGGGAGAGCAAAAACACCTTTCATTCTTACACCCAAAGGGGCTGGAGAAGCGGAATTAACACCCCCACAACAGTCAAATGGTATGTCTACATCTTAGGCAACAAACAAAGTTATAAAACCCCCCAAAAAAAAAAAAAAATCCAACCATTCACTATCCCTGTTTTTTCACCACGCATACCAAAAAACCTGCATCACCCACAAATTAAAAATGCCAAAGGCATATAATTTAACCCCATCATTTTTTCTTAACTGGACACTGAATATCCCTGTCCGGGAAAGCGCATGAGCCCCAAACCTGCATACCCCCAAATTTTTTAAAAATGCTGGAAAAAGGGTCTTTCAAACCACCATTTTAGTTGAACGGACATTAACTAATCTTCCTGTACCGCAGATACCTTAAACCGTCTACCCCCAGATTAAAAAAATGTGGGAAAAGGAGTTTTTCAACCACCATTTTAGTTTCACGGCAATGACCATACCTTCCCCGGGGCCCCACAGAGCCCCAAAACCCCATGACCCCAGATTAAAAATCCGAAAAAGGATCTTTTTTAACCAATTTTTTGTTTCACTGGACATATATGCCTTGCCGGGGACGCTTTCCCCTCCTATGAGGCGGGCCAATTTAGCTTCACTTGGGAAAAACTGGTGGTTTAACGCTCCGTTACAAACCCCGTGCCCTTTTTCTTGGCATTTTTTTTTTCCAATTTTTTTCAAGTCTGGAGGAAATTGCTCTGTACTTTTTTCTCTGTCCGTGCTCCCTACTCCATGCCTCTGAATAATCTACACGGTCAAGTTTTCCTGACCTCCCTTTTACAATCAAGGGAATTTTTTTTTTACCCTATTTTGTACATGCAATTTTTTTTTGTAGTTTAATTCTGAAAACCATTTTTTAAAAAAGGATGGAATCCCACCATTCTTTTTTTCTCCTTTTTTTTAAAATTTTATTAAATGGGTTTCTCAATACAGGGGTTGAAGTATGTTTAAAAAACCTTGCAAAAAAAAAGTCATTTTGCAATATTTCCATTAACATGTCCTACCATTCCCCGTTTTTTGACAGCACCCTCACCCTTGAGCCCCTCTTTACAATTTTGGGAAAAACAAATGTCTGTTAGAAACAACATTTTTTTATAATGGCCTGTAGTATAGCT
>JAODAL010078382.1:0-12933 GCA_025379985.1 Phyllomedusa bahiana
GGGACCCCTTAGGTAGTCAGGGCCCCCTTTGGTAGCCAGGCCCCCAATTAGGTAGCCAGGGCCCCCCCTTTGGTAGCCACGGGCCCCCTTTAGGTAGCCAGGGGCCCCATTAGGTAGCCATGGCCCCATTAGGTAGTCAGGGCCCCATTAGGTATTTAGGGCCCCCTTCGGTAGTCAGGGCCCCATTAGGTAGTTAGGGGCCCCCTTTAGGTAGTCAGGGCCCCCTTAGGTAGCCAGGGCCCTGTTAGGTAGCCAGGGCCCCATTAGGTAGCCAGGGCCCCCTTAGGTAGTCAGGGCCCTCTTAAGTAATCAGGGCCCCCTTTGGTAGTCAAGGCCCCCTTTGGTAGTCAGGGGCCCCCTTTAGGTAGCCAGGGCCTCCCTGTAGGTAGTCAGGGCTCTCCTTTATGTAGTTAAAAAAACCAGACAGCCACTTACCTCGCTCTTGCTCCCGGCCGCACCCCGCCGGCTCCTGCTGCCCTCCCATAGGCGGCGCAGTGTTGTGACGTCACCGCGCCGCCTACGTCGCAGCAGGGGCCGGCACTTGGAGGCTGGGGGCCTAATGCCTTCAGCCTGCCAGGGAGAGCGCGGAGCGCAGCGCTAGGGGCGCTGTGCTCCGCTAAACACCGCGCAGCCCAGGGAGTCGGGGACTAATGTCTTGAGGTCGGGACGAAAGGGCCCCGGGCGTTCAGGGACCGGATGCGGCTGAAGGGCCCCGGGGAGGGCGGCATGCCCCCGGGGGCCCCCAGCAGCTCGGGGCCCACCGGGGGATTCACCGATCCCCTGGCGTCCCAGTCCGAGCCTGTCTTCAGCTGCAGGTCTATCTCCTCCCTGGCTCTGCTGTGCGTTGTGGTTCTACTGCTGAACCCATTTCTGATTTCACCTCCTTTCCGCAGCCTTGGTTACATCCTTGGGATGCTACATCTGATACTTGTAGTGCTTCTCTGGTTCCTTCCCTCCAATCTGATCCTGGTTACTTCCTTGCATAATTTTGTCTGGACATAGTAGTAGTTTTCTGGTTCCTGACCTCCGATCTGTTCCTGAACTTTCTCCTGGAAAATGTTCTTGGACACTTCACCTGGTACTTGTAGTGCTTTCCTGGTTCCCACCCTCCAAACCGCTCCTGACCCTTTACTTGGTTACTTCCTTCCACAATTTGTCTGGTCGTGGTACTCGTTTTCTTGTTTCTGTCCCTGACCTCTCTCCTATTTTCTTGGATACTTTTGCTGGTACTTGTAGTGCTTTCCTGGTTCCTGACCCCCGATCTGTCCCTGACTCTTCTCCTGGTCACTTTCTTAGATACTTTTGCTGGTACTTGTAGTGCTTTCCTGGTTCCTGACCCCCGATCTGTCCCTGACCTTTCTTATGGTTACTTTCTTAGATACTTTTGCTGGTACTTGTAGTGCTTTCCTGGTTCCTGACCCCCGATCTGTCCCTGACTCTTCTCCTGGTCACTTTCTTGGATACTTTGGTACATGTAGTGCTTTCCTGATATATGGTCTATGATATCTTTCTGATCTTTCTCCTGGTAACTTTTTCGATACTTCATCTGGTACTTGTAGTACTCTCCTGGGTTACGGCCTCAGATATGTCCCTGACCTTGCTCCTGGTTACTTTCTTGGATACTTTGTCTGGTAGTTGTGGTGCTTTCCTGGTTCCTGACGTCCGATCTGTCCCTAACCTTTCTTCTGGTAACTTTTTTGGATACTTTGTTGGTATTTGTACATTTCTCATCACTCCGGCCCTGCTAGAAAACCCCAGTGACTGTTCGCTGTCTCTGACATCATGTCCTCTCTATCTCAAACTAAACCTTAATAAAACTGACCTTTCTGTCGTTCCGCCATCTACTAACCAACCTCACCCTGCAATTTCTGGTTCATTGGATGGTACAACCATAACTCCTAGGCAGCAGCAAGTCCGTCATGAGATTCAGGGTCCCCTACAGTCAAAGCCTCTGCCCTCTCACCCGCTCCCTCCCTCCCCCAAAAAAAAAGTACTTTGTGGGATGAAGAAGAATAAAAGTACAGTTTTAGCTGGAGGTTACACCGTACTGTTTAATTGACATGTTATCTGTATTCTGTTTGTCAGTACATATATAAGGTTCATAAAATACTACCACATTATCACCGCATGTCACCACTGTATAGTGGCTAATACCACCATAATGTTACTGACCAAACCAGTATAGGGATACCAATATTATCAATAGCAATATATAAAGACCAAATAATACCCCACATATCACTACCATATAGTGACTAATACCATTAAACTGTTACTGAATATAAACCATTACACTACGACCAATATTACTGCCATACAGTGGCCATATAAAGGTGGATTCCAGTGTACACAGGATCTATAGAATGTATATTACCCCCATACAGTGACCATATAGTGGTAGACACCAGTGCATACAGGCTCTGCAGACTGTATATTACCACTATACAGTGACCATATAGTGGTAGACACCAGTGTACACAGGCTCTGCAGACTCCATATTACCACCATACAGTGACCATATAGTGGTAGCACCAGAGTACACAGGGCTTGAACTGTTTTCCTTCATACATGACCATAGTGGAGGAAATCATGAAAATTTGGCTCTGCAGATGTATATTACCCCATCAGGGACCATATGTGGAGGCACGTGCACAGGCTCTGGACTGTATATTACTCCAACATGCCCTTATAGTGGTGGTATCATGTATACTGCTCTGCAACTGTATATTCCTCCTACGGGGCCTTATTTTAAACACCAGTGTACCGGGCTCTGCAGACTGTATATTACCTTCATACATGACCTTTTAAAGTGGGGTATCGGTTATGGCTCTGCAGACTTTTTATTTCCTCATACGGGACCATTAGTGGTAGACCCTTTTCACGGCTCTGCAGACTGTATTTTACCCCTTTAAGTGACAAAAAGGGGTAGAAACCCAGTGTACACAGGCTCTGCAATGTATATTACCACCATAAAGTGACCATTAGTGGTGACACCAGGTTTTTACCGACTCTGAGACTGTATATACCTCCATAAACGGGGACCTATAGTGGTAGGTCCGTGTAACGGCTCTGCAGACTGTAATTTCCTCCATACAGTGACCATATAGTGGTGGGGCACCATGTACACGGCTGTGCAACGTAAATTACCTCAATACAGTGCCCAATAGGGGTAGAAACCAGTTTTACACGGCTCTGCAGCTGAAATTTTCCCCCTTTTTCAGTGACATAATGGTAGAAAACCCGGGGTACCAAGTTGCAGACTGTTTTCCTTTTCTTACAGTGACCTTATGGTAGAAAAGTGTAACAGGCCTGAAATTTTTTAAAAGCCTCCATACATTGACCATTAGTGGAACCCCATGTCCCACCCTGCGACTGTTTTTACCGTCACACAGTGAACATATAGTGGTAACAACCCGTGTCACGGCTTGCAGACTTATTTTACCCCCTTACAGTGCCCCATAAGTGGTAGCCCCAGTGTCACGGCTTGCAGACTGTATATTACCTCATACGTGCCATATAGTGGTAGACCAGTGTACCAGGCTTGCAGACGTATATTTCCCCATACAGTGACCATAATGGTAGACACCAGTGTAACAGGTTCGCAGACGTATATCACCCCATAAGTGCCTATAGTGGTACCAACGGGCTCTGCGATGTATATTACCTCCAACAGGACCATATAGCGGAGACACCAGGTACAAGGCTTGCAGACTTTATATTCCTCCATCGGGGACCATATAGTGATTTTTCCCAGTGTACCCAGGCTGTCAGACTGAAAATTTACCTCCATAATCCCCTAAGTGGTAAAACCAGTGTACACAGCTCTGCAGACTGATATTCCTCCTACAGTGCCATATAGTGGTAAAACCATGTACACGGGCCTGCAAAAGTATAAAACCCCATACAGTCCCCATATGGAAAAAAACCCCTTTTTACCAGGTCTGCAAATGTATATAACCTCCATACAGTAATTTGTGTAGAAAACCAGGCACACGGCTCTGCGGGACTTTATTTACCCCCCTTTTCAGGACTATATGGTGGGACACCAGTTTACACAGGCCTGCAGATGATTTTACCCCCATACAGTACATATAGTGGAGGATCAGGTATACGGGCTCGCAGACTTTTATTCCTTTCATCTGATTTTTTTTTGGTAGACACCAGTGTACAAGGCCTGCGACTGTTATTACCCCTTAAAAGTACCATTGGGGTAGAAACCAGTGTACACGGGTTGCAGCTGTATATAACCACCATACAGTACATATAGGGGGTAGAAACCCAGTGAACAGGCTTGCGATTTTATTCCCCCCTCTGACCATTTAGTGATAGCCCCAGTGTACACGGCCCTTTGCAGCTTAAATTTTCCCGGGACAACAGGACCATTTTTGGAGACACCAGCGCACATAGCTCTGCGTGTATTTTACCACCATACGTGCTTTTTGTGTAAAACCCAAACGACACTGCTCTGCAGACTGTATATTACCTCCATATTTTGGTAGACCCGTGTAACGGGCTCTGCAGACGTTTATTACCCCTACAGTCCTATGTGGTAGACCCATGTACACAGGCTTGCAGATGTTTTTCCCCTCCATACGTGCCCATTAGTGGAGGTTCAGTGTATACAGGCTCTGAGACTTTATATTCCCTTCTTTTACAGTGACCAAAAATAGGGGTGACCCAGTGTACACAGGCTCTGCAGACTGTATATTACCTCCATAAGTGACCATAAGGGGTAGGTATCGGTGTTATGGGTTTTCTGCAGATGATATTCCCCCTCCATCAGGACCATATAGTGGAAACCCACCATGAAACACGGCTCGCGGGGGTTTATTTTACCTCCTCAGTGCCCTATAGTGGTAAAAAACAGTGTAAAACGGTTTGCAGCTGTATTAACCCCTACAGTGACCATATAGTGGAACACCAGGTAACAGGTCTAGACTGTTTATAACTGAAAAACCTCCTAATTAACCATTTTAGTGGTAGACACCGTTTCCAGGCTCTGGACGTATTTACCTCCATACGGCCCAATAGGGGTAGCTACACAGGCTTGCGACTGTTATTACCTCCATCGTGTTTATTTAGTGGGTACACCATTAACAGGCTCTGCGACTTTTATTACCTTCAACAGTGACCATATGGGGTAGAAACCAGTTACACAGGCTCTGCAGACTTTTATTAACCCATACAGTGACAAAAGTGGTGACACCGTTACACGGGCTCTGCAGACTTTATTTTTTCCGACAAACAGTGCCTAAGGGTGAACCAGTGCACCAGGCTCTGGACTGTATATTACCACCATACGGGGGCCAATGTGGTGACCCGGTCACAGGCCCTTGAACTGATATTTACCCCATACAGTGACCTATAGTGGTAGGTATCAGTGATAAGGCTTGCAGACTTTATATTCCCTTCTACAGTGACCATATAGGGGTAGAAACCAGTTTTCACAGGCTTCGACTAAAAAAATTTTCCCCCCATCGTGACCATTAGGGTTTTAAATCGTTTTACATTTCTGCACTGTATAACCTCCATACAGTGACCATAAGTGGTGACCCAGTGTACACGGGGCTCTGCGTTTGTATTTACCTCCTACTGACCATTTTGGGGTTTGCCACCAGGCTCTCAGATGTATATTACCTCCATACGTGTTTATGTGGTAGACCAGTGTTTTACAGGCTCGGGAGCTTTATATACCTTCATCAGTGACCATATTTTTTTTGACACCATGTAAAGGCCTGCAGACTATTTTTAACCTTCATACAGTGCCATATAGTGGTGACACCAGTGTCACAGGCTCTCACACTGTTTTCGAATACGTGACCAAAAAGTGGTTAAACACAGTGCACACAGGGCTCTGCAGACTGTATTTTTACCCATACAGTACCTATAGTGTTAGCCAGTGTACCAGGTCTGCAGTTGTATTTTCCCTCCATCATGACCTAAGTGGTAGGTATCAGGTAAAAGGGCCTGCAGACTTATATTACCCCCTACAGGATTATTAGTGGTAGCACCATGTCACTGCTCTGCAAATTTTATTTTACTTTCATACGTGCCCTATAGGGGTAAAACCACGTGTAAAAGGGCTTGCAAACATAAGGGGATTTACAGTGAGTTCATCCAGGCTCCAGGTGACTTTTTTTTGATAAGTCGATCCTTTTTCTTTTCTTCTAAATGGCACCCCGATGCCAGTACTTCTCCTGGCAAAAACTCTCCTTCAGAATTTCCCACACAAATATTGTAGATCCTCTCTTTTTTATCCCCTTCCCATTTTTTTTTAAAAAAAAAAAAAAAAAAAAAAAAAAAAAAAAAAACCCCAAAAAAAAAAAAATTAAAATTTTTAAAAAAAAATAAAATTTTTTTTTTTAAAAAAAATTTTTAGGCAAAAAAAGTAGGCAGATTTTTTCAATTAAGTAAAATCCCATTAGGTAAATAGATAAGCCCCCATTATGTAGGCCAGCCCTTTATTAGGTCGGTCCCCATTATATAAGCAGGTTGGTAGGCTCTCCATTAGGTAGCTAGGTAGGTAGGGCCCCTGGCAGGTAGCTAAGTAGCTCCCCTGGTAATTAGCCTCCCATGGTAGGCAAGTATGTCCCCTGGCATCTAGGTAGGTAGGTATAGAGGCCTCCAGTAGGTAGGTAGATATATAGAGCCCCCATTAGATAGGATCCCCAGTAGATAGGTATATAGGCCCTCCAGTAGGTAGGTGTATAGGCCCTCCAGTAGGTAAGTAGGTACATAGGTTCCCTCAGTAAGTAGATAGAGGTAGGTAGGTATATAGGTCCCCAGGTAGGTAAATAGAGCACCACCCAGTAGATATATAGGAAACACCCAGTAGATAGCTAGCTATATAGCTCCCCCAGTAAATAGGTAGGTGTATAGGCCCCCTTAGTAGATAGCTAGGTATATAGTGCCCATGGTAGGTAGATATATATATAGTCCCCTTTAGTAGTTAGGTATATATATATATATAGGGCCCTTTCAGTAGGAAGCTAGATACATCAGGTCCCCCAATAGATAGGTGGGTATAAAGGGGCTCTTCAGTTTTGAGCTAGGTATAAAAGGCCCCTTCAGTAGGTTGCTAGGTATATAAGCCCCACAATAGGTAGATAGTTATTAAAGGCCCCAGTAAGTAGCAAGGACTATAGTGCAACCAAGTAGATAGCTAAGTAAATAGAATACCCCTAGTAGGTAGCTATGAATATAGAGACCACCAGGCAGTAGAAAGGTATATAAGGCCCCCAAAAGTCAGGTAGGTATAATGTGGCCATTCAGTAGATAGCTAAGTATATAGGGTCCTTTCAATAAGTTGCTAGGTTTATAAGTCCTCCTACCACCAATAGGTTTACAGGTATAATAGGTCTCATATGTAGGTAGCAAGGAACATAGCCCCCCAGTAGGTAGCTGGGTATATAAGGCCCACAATAGGAAGATAGGTATAAAGGGTCTATTCAGTAGGTAGCTAGGTACTTCCTGAGTAAGTAGTTAGGCATATAGAACCCCCCCAGTAGGTAGCTGGGCATATAGGCATCGCACACCTCATATACACCACCAAGCCAGCGCACCACATAGGACTTCATCCATGAGCTATTTGCTGCTGATTGTAGTAGTAGGAAGTGGTCATAATAATGTGACTGGACTGTGTGTGTTGCTGACAATCACAAGGTCTTGCATAACCAAAGTCATTATAATACTCTGGGGCTTCTGGGGCGAGCGGCGGTGGTGACGTCATCTGTGACATAATAATTACATTTGTGGTTACGACCTAATAAAATACATCTTTTATCTGTTCTTAATGGGTAAATCTCGTTCTCCCAGCGGCCACGGCGATGGAGGAATGTTCTGCAGATCTACACCTGTAATGTCTCCCGATGAGAGTGACGCCGCCGGTGACATCATTTTATAGATTTACTCTCAGACCTTAATCGCTGTGTCCTATAATTATGTAATCGGCTAATTTGGGGTCAGGGTGGACGGCACCGAGAGACACGGCTCTCAACAAAAGCAGAAAAATATTATATGATAGGTGTTTGTATACATGTATGCCTGGGGTCCACTTGTGGAGATGATTCTTGAAGCCAACAACGGAGATGATTCTTGTGGCCACCAGTAGCATTGATTATTGGACCCATCAGTGGAGTTGATTCTTGGGGCCACCAGTGGAGTTTATTCTGGGGGTCCACCAATGGGGTTGATTCTTGGGGACACCAGTGGAGATGATTCTTGGGGTCAACAGTGGAGTTGTTTCTTGGGTCCCACCAATGGGGTTGATTCTTCGGGCCACCAGTGGAGTTGATTCTTGGGGCCCACCAGTGGAGTTGATTCTTGGGTCCACCAGTGGAGATTATTCTTGGGGCCACCAGTGGAGATTATTCTTGGGGCCACCAGTGGAGATGATTCTTGGGGTCACCAGTGGAGATGATTCTTAGAGCCACTAGTGGAGATGATTCTTGGGCCCACCAGTGGAGATTATTCTTGGGGCCACCAGTGGAGATGATTCTTGGGGCCACCAGTGGAGATGATTCTTGGGGCCCACAAGTGGAGATGATTCTTAGAGCCACTAGTGGAGATGATTCTTGGGCCCACCAGGGAGATTATCTTTTGGGGCCAAACCCGTGGAGATGATTCTTGGGGCCCCACCATTTGGGGATGAAATTTTTGGGCCCACCAGTGGAGATTATTCTTGGGCCCACCAGTGGAGATGATTCTTGGGGCCACCAGTGGAGTTGATTCTTGGGGCCCACCAGTGGAGTTGTTTCTTGGGGCCACCAGTGTATTTGATTCTTGGAACACAGCAGTGGAGTTGATTCCTGGGGACACCAGTGGAGTTGTTTCTTGGGGCCCTCCCTACAGCTCTTGTACAAGACTGCACATGCCTCTTGCTTTCTGCTTCTCTTTCTCTACCTCTCTCCCTGAAAAGCAGCCCAAAGCCTTATCCAGGAACTGCTTCAATGTGGACAGTCCAAGCCTGAGTATATCTATGCCAAGTCCCATCTCTATAGGTATAGTGTGGACTAGAAATGCAAAGAGGCTTCACCAGAGGCGGGATGACGGGTAGGCAGAGGTAGGCGATCGCCTAGGGGGCCTACCTCTGCCTATCCCTAAGGGGCGCAGTCAAAGGCCCTGAACCTCGCTGGGCTCCAGGCCGCTGCCGTGAGCCTGAAGCGCCGGCGGTCTCTTTGAGCGCTTCTGTGGAGCACAGAGCGAGCGCTCCCTGCCCCGCAGACAGTGTCGGACCCGCTCACCGGAGGATCCAGCAGGGCCGGCTCAGCGGGGCCACCGGGTCCTCAAAGCGCTGAGGACCCACCGCGGCCCGTGCGGCTCTGCTGGCAGCGTCGCTATGAAGTGATGTCATCGTAACGCTGCCTCTCCTCGGGCGCACAGCGCGTCACAGACCGTACGCCCGAGGAGCTACCGGAGGAACGTGCGGCCGGAAAAGAAGAGAAGCGCGCGGCTGGGAAGTAGGTAAGGTGAGTATAAATGTTGTTATTTTTGTCTGCCTGTGGCCCCTATGAGCCTGCCTGTGGCCCCATATGCCTGCCTGTGGCCCCTATACGCCTGCCTGTGCCCGCATACACCTGCCTGTGCCCCCATACGCCTGCCGGTGGCCCCCATACGCCTGCCTGTGGCCCCCAATACGCCTGCCTTTGGCCCCATACGCCTGCCTGTGGCCCCCATACGCCTGTCTGTAGCCCCCAATACGCCTTCGCCTGCCTGTGCCCCCATATGCCTGCCTATGGCCCCATACGCCTGCCTGTGGCCCTATATGCCAGCCTGAGCTCCTACTGTATATGCCTGCCTATGCCCCTATATGCCTGCTTGTGGCCCCCATACACCTGCCTGTTGCCCCATATGCCTGCCTGTGGCCCTCATACGCCTGCCTGAGCCCCCATACGCCTGCCTGTGGCCCCATAACTGCTGCCTGTGGCCCCCATTCGCTCTCCTGTGGCCTCCATACGCCTGCCTGAGCCCCCATACGCCGGCCTGGGGCCCCATACGCCTGCCTGTGCCCCCATATGCCTGCCTGTGGCCACATACGCCTGCCTGAGCCCCATACGCCTGCCTGTGCCCCCATACGCCTGCCTGCGCCCCCATAACGCCGCCGTGCCCCCATAGGTGAACGCCTCTGTGGCCCCCATACGCCTGCCTGCCCTTGGGGGGTGGCCCCAACGCCTGCCTGTGGCCCCCATACGTCTGCCTGTGACCCCGATACACCTGTCTGAGCCCCCATACGCCTGCCTGAGCCCCCATACGCCTTCCTGAGCCCCTATACACCTGCCTGAGCCCCCATACACCTGCCTGTGCCCCCATAACGCTGCCTGTGGCCCCCATACGCCTGCCTGTGGCCCCCATACACCTGCCGGTGCCCCCATACACGTGCCTGTGGCCCCCATACGCCTGCCTGTGGCCCCATACGCCTGCCTGTGGCCCCATACGCCTGCCGGTGGCCCCCATACGCCTGCCTGAGCCCACATAACCCTTTGCCTAAAGCCCACATACGCCTGCCTGTGGCCCCCATATGCCTGCCTGTGGCCCCATACGCCTGCCTGTGCCCCTATACGCCTGCCTGTGGCCCTATATGCCAGCCTGAGCTCCTATATGCCTGCCTATGCCCCTATAAGCCTGCCTGTGGCCCCATACGCCTGCCTGTGGCCCTCATACGCCTGCCTGAGCCCCCATACGCCTGCCTGCGCCCCAATACGCCTGCCTGTGGCCACATACGCCTGCCTGTGGCCCCTATACGCCTGCCTGAGCCCCCATACGCCTGCCTGAGCCCCCATACGCCTGCCTGTGCCCCCATACGCCTGCCTGTGGCCACATACGCCTGCCTGAGCCCCCATACGCCCTCCCTGTGCCCCCATACGCCTGCCTGTGGCCCCATAACGCCTGCCCTGTGGCCCCCAAAACCGCCTGCCCTATGGCCCATACGCCTGCATGTGGCCTCATACACCTGCCTGTGGCCCCATACGACTGCCTGTGGCCCCCATACGCCTGCCTATGGCCCCATACGCATGCCTGTGGCCCTCATACACCTGCCTTTTGGCCCCCATACGCCTGCCTGAGCCCCCATACGCTTCCTGAGCCCCCATACCCCTGCCTTTTGCCCCCATACGCCTGCCTGTGGCCCCATACGCCTGCCTGTGCCCCCCACTGGCCTGCCTGTGGCCCCCATAAGCCTGCCTGTGGCCCCCCGATGCCTGCCTGAGCCCCCATACGCCGGCCTGAGCCCCCATACGCCTGCCTGTGGCCCCCATACGTCTGCTGAGCCCCCATACGCCTGCCTGTGGCTCCCATGCACCCCCTGCCTGACCCTATACGCCTGCCTGAGCCCCATACGGCTGTTTGAGCCCCTATAACGCCTCCTGAGCCCCCATATCCTTTCCTGTTGGCCCTAGCTATATAACCTGCCTGAGCCCCTATAGCTATATACCTGCCTGTGTGCCCCTATGTACCTGCCTGAGCCCCTATAGCTATATAACCTGCCTGAGTGCCCCTATATACCTGCCTGAGTGCCCCTTTATTAACATACCTGCCTGAGAGTGCCCCTATATCAATATATCTGCCTGAGTGACCCTATATCTATATACCTGCCTGAGAGACCCTATGTCTATATACCTGCCTGAGAGTGACCCTATGGTCTATAAAACTGCCTGAGAGTGACCCTTTTATCTATATACCTGCCTAAAGAGTGGACCATTTATCTATATACCTGCCTGAGTGCCCTTATTTAATATACCTACCTGTCTAAGGGGACAATATACATATACCTGCCTGACTGAGAGGGCATATCTATATACCTGTCTAACTGAGTGGACTTATATAGCTTCCTATCTGAGGAGGCATATATACCTATCTAACTGAGGGGTCTTATACTGTATATCTATAATTAAGGAGTTGCTGGAAATGTGAGGATTCTAAGATATTTGTGTCCAAATCCTCAGGCCGATCGTGGCCGGGAGCAATCAGCAAAGAAGGTGTGAACCGGGATGGAGAAAGAAAAGGGGAAGTGAACGACGCTGATCAGAAAAGACGTTTTCCGTGAGTCCTAAATGTAACTGCTGTGTAATCACTTATATGTCTGCAGAGCGTCTACATACAACTAGTATCTACCACTATCTGGTCTCTGTATGGGGTAATATACAGTCGGGAGAACCTGTGTACACTGGTGTCCACCAGTATATGGTCACTGTATGGCAGTAATATACGTCTTCAGAGCCTGTGTACAGCTAGTCACATGTGGGGGGCGCGTTCGGTCAGGGTCTGGCAGGATAAGTAGTAATAGTTTCGGGTCTTGGTTTTGTAGGAGTATTTTTAGTAACAATCCTTCGTCCGGTAGATTTGCTCCATGTATCGGTGGATTATTTGGTGACTGTTCTGTAGGGGTATTGCACTGTCATACGGAGGGGAGCGGTTGTGAAAAGGCAAATTTGTCCGGGTTGATTTTCAGTGTGGAGTGACTGCTGAGGAGATGGACGGGAGCTATGGGGGATATGCAGAAAATTAGTGACAGGACCTGGTGCAGGGGCGAGAGGAATTATGTGGAGGGGGGGGGGGGGGGGGGGGGGCCATTGGCTGTACTAAATGTACCAAAATGCCTTGTCCCGGCCCTGGGCTTCACCAAGGATCCAAGGCCTTAGCTCCAGAAAACTTAATTGTTACCAATAGGAGCCCAAATCAGAACATCTAGACCCCAACGCAAGACGTCCTAGGAACACGTCTGAAACACCTCTGAATGCCCCCACAATACCCTTTTGGTGGCTCCAGTTCACGGCATTGTCCTGACATTACTGAGACTGTTGGCAGGTGCACATATTAGGTGTCATTTATCAATACTGATTAGAGGGGTTGTGTCACCTGTAACGACGTTGGTTGGCGCGGACGGCACCAAACCATCGCAGAAATGAACCGTTCGCACCCACACAAAACCCCACAAAA
>JAODAL010078383.1:0-12933 GCA_025379985.1 Phyllomedusa bahiana
GAAGGGAAACACAATAAAGGGGTTTTACACATCTACAGTTTAAAAAACACACACATATATAGGTTAACCCACATCTTCTGTAGAGGGAGTACACACATAAATACGGTTTTAATACAAAATCAACAGTAGAGGGACAACAAATATATACTTAATACACCCTCTACAGTAGAGGGAGACACACATATATACGGTTATAACACATCTACAGTAGATGGAGTACACACAAATATACGGTATATACACATCTACAGTAGGGGAGTACACACTATATAACGGTATATACACATCAACACATAGAGGGAAGTACACACATATAACGGGATATACCCCATCTACAGTAGAGGGAGAACACACAATTATACGGTATAAAAACACATCATTCTAAGTAGAGGGAGTACACACAAATACGTATATACACACATCTACAGTAGAAGGGAGCACAACACATAAATACGGTATAATACCATCTACAGTAGGAGGAGCACACACACATATATCGGTATAGCACACATCTACAGTAGAGGGGCACAACCACATATTATACGGTATATACACATCTACAGTAGAGGGAGCACACACATATATACGGTATATACACATCTACAGTAGAGGGAGTACACACATATATACGGTATATACACATCATCTACAGTAGAGGGAGTACACACATATATACACATCTACAGTAGAGGGAGTACACACATATATACGGTATATACACATCTACAGTAGAGGGAGTACACACAAAACGTACTATATACACATCTACATAGAGGAGTACACACAATATATACGGATAACACATCTACAGTAGAGGGAGCACACATATATACGGTATATACACATCATCTACAGTAGAGGGAGCACACACATATATACGGTATACAAACATCTACAGTAGAGGGAGTCACAACAATATACGGTATATCACATCTACAGTAGAGGGGGACACACATATACGGTATATCACATCTACAGAGAGGGAGACACACAATAAACGGTATAAAACACATCATACAGTAAGAGGGAACACACATATATACGTAAAATTAACACATCTACAGTAGAGGGAGCAAACACATATATACGGTATATAACACATCTACAGTAGAGGAGTTAACACACACATAAAATACGGTAATACACACATCACAGTAGAGGGAAACACACATATATAGGTATATACACACTACAGTAGAGGGAGTACACACATATATACGTATATACACATCTACGTAAGGAGTACACACATAAAATTAAAGGTATATACAAACATCATTACAGTAGAGGGAGACACACATATAACGGTATATACACTATCTACAGAGAGGGACACACATATATACGGTATATACACATCTACAGTAGAGGGAGCACACATATATAACGTAAAATACACATCAACAGAAGAGGGAGAAAACACATAAATACGGTATATACACATCTCTACAGTAGGAGATCACACACATTATTTCGGTATATACACATCATCTACAGTAGAGGGAGCACACACATATATACGGTATATACACATCTACATAGAGGGAGAAACCCCATATATACCGGTAATAAAACAACATCTACAGTAGAGGGAGCCCCACATATATACGGTATAACACATCATCCCACAGAGAGGAGTACACACATATAATACAGGTATATACACATCTCAGTAGAAAGGGGGTCACACATATATCTAATACACATCTACAGTAGAGGGAGCACACAAATATAAAGTATATACACATCACACAGTAGAGGGAAGCACACACATAATACTGTTAATATACAACACTACATTAAGGGAAGTACACACATATTTACGGTATATACACATCTACAGTAAGGGGTACCAACATAATACGGTAATAACACATCTACCAGTAGAGGAGTACACACATATTTTACGGTATATACACATCTACAGTAGAGGGAGTACACACATATATACGGTATATACACATCATCTACAGTAGAGGGAGTACACACATATATACGGTATATACACATCATCTACAGTAGAGGGAGTACACACATATATACGGTATATACACATCATCTACAGTAGAGGGAGTACACACATATATACGGTATATACACATCTACAGTAGAGGGAGCACACACATATATACGGTATATACACATCATCTACAGTAGAGGGAGTACACACATATATACGGTATATACACATCTACAGTAGAGGGAGTACACACATATATACGGTATATACACATCTACAGTAGAGGGAGTACACACATATATACGGTATATACACATCTACAGTAGAGGGAGTACACACATATATACGGTATATACACATCATCTACAGTAGAGGGAGTACACACATATATACGGTATATACACATCATCTACAGTAGAGGGAGTACACACATATATACGGTATATACACATCTACAGTAGAGGGAGCACACACATATATACGGTATATACACATCTACAGTAGAGGGAGCACACACATATATACGGTATATACACATCTACAGTAGAGGGAGTACACACATATATACGGTATATACACATCTACAGTAGAGGGAGCACACACATATATACGGTATATACACATCATCTACAGTAAGGAGTTTCACACATATCGGTATATACACATCTACAGTAGAGGGAGACACACATATATACGTATATACACATCTACAGTAGAGGGAGTACACACATATATACGGTATATAAAAATCACAAAAAGAGGGAGACACACATATATACGGTATATACACATCATCTACAGTAGAGGGAGTACACACATATATACGTTTTTACCCCCATCTACAGTAGAGGGGAGACACACATAATACGGTATATGCACATCCTAACAGTAAGGGAGTAACACAACATATATAAAGGTTATAAACAAATCTAACAGTAGAGGGGAAAAACACACAAAAATATACGGTATATACACACATCAACAGTAGAGGGAGTACACAACATATATACGGTATATACACATCTACAGTAGAGGGAGACACATATATATACGGTATACACATCATCCCAGTAAGGAGACACAATATATACGTTATATACACTTCTACAGTTTGAGGGAGACACACATATATACGTTATAACATCATCTACAGTAGAGGGAGCACACATATAAATACGTAAAACACTACGAAGGAAGTACACACATATAACGGTAAATCACATCTAACAAATAGAGGGAGTAAACCACAAAATATACGTATAAAACACATCATTACAGTAGTGGGAGCTCTCACAAATATACGGTATATACAACATCTACAGTAGAGGGAGTACACACATATACGGTATATACACATCTACAGTAGAGGGAGCACAAACATATACGGTAAAATACACTCATCTAAAGTAGAGGAGACAACATATATTACGGTTTTATACCATCTACAGTAGAGGGGGCACCCCATAATACTCGTTATATACACATCTATAGTAGAGGGAGTACACACATATATACGGTATATACACATCATCTACAGTAGAGGGAGCACACACAAAGTACCGGTATATACCAAACAATCTACAGTAGAGGGAGCACACACATATATACGTATAATACCCCATCTACAGTAAAGAGGGATTACACACATATACGGTATATACACATCTTACAGTTTAAGGAGTACACACATATTACGGTATATACACATCACTACATAGAGGGGAGACACACATATATACGGTATATACACACATCTACCATAGAGGAGTACACAATATTTTACGGTATATACACAATCTACAGTAAGGGGGGAGCACACACAAATAACGGTATATACACACATCTACAGTAAAGGGAGTACACACATATATACGGTATAAACATCATCTACAGTAGAGGGAGCACACACATAATAATACGGTATATTAAACATCATCACAGTAGAGGGAGCACACACATATATACGGTTTTAAAAACACATCATTACATAGAGGAGCACACATAATACGTATATACACCATTCTACAGTAGAGGGAGAACACACATATATACGGTATATAACACATCTACATTTTAAAGGGGGACACACATATATACGGTATATACACATCTACAGTAGAGGGAGGACACACATATATACGGTATATACACATCTACAGTAAAAATAAAAACAAAAAAAGGGTAACTTCCCTCTTTCTTCAAACCCCAAAACCCTAATTCAATCCACTACCTGAGGGGGGGAACTAAAAATAAATATACCTTATACAAACATTCAAATCAAATTAATACACCCCACAAACCACTAAAAACCGGATAAAAACATCAACCAAAAATTTTACCCAAAGGGGAATTTTCCCCCCAACAACATTAAAAAAAAACCCACCCTCTCAATAAAAACCCAAATTTCCAACCAATATATTACCAAACACCCCCCTTTTCGAAAACCCCAACTCCCTAAAAACACCCATAAAATATTAAAAACACAATTCAAATTAAAATCACAAAAATTGGAAACCCCCCTTCCCTAGAACCCCATAATTCGGTAATACACCCACCTAAAATACAATATTTTAAAATATAAAAATTAAAATAAAAGGGGTAAACAAAAAGGTATTCCTCCTAAAATTTAAAAGTAAAAATTATACGGAAAACACCCCCAATAGAACAACAAAAAAGGAATTTTAAAAAAAAATATACCACCAAAACTTTAAAACAATTTAGGGGTAGAAGCCCATAAATACGATAACAAAATCCCATACTTTCAACAACCAAAAAAAACAATCACACCTTTAATAAAACCATATAACGAAAATTTTAAAACACAAGGAACCAAAAATAGGGGTTTCCCCCCCTACAGTAAGGAGAAAAATTAATTAAAATTTAAAAAAACCGGGGGGGAAAAAAAAAGAGTGGGGTTTCTTCCCCCCTACGAAATTGTATAAAACCGTATATATGAGTGTACCCCCAAAATTTTGGATGTGAAATAAACCTAAAATTTTGTTACTCCCTCTCCCGCAGATAGTATCAAAAACCGTATATATGTGTGTCTCCCCTACTGAAAAATGATGTAAAATAAAAAATTTTATTGGATGCCCCCCCCACTGTAATGAATTTTAAAATACCGTAAAATTGGGGTTTTCTCCCCCTACGTAATGAAAAGTTAAAAAAACCCTAAAATTAAAATGCATTTTCCCCCCACATTAAAAATATCGTAAAATGTTTTTAATTTACTTAAAATGTGATAAAACCAAAAGGACTCCCCCCCCTTTTATGATTTAAAATGTTTGTACCCCTCTACTGGGAGATGAATGTTAAAATACCTTATAAAATGTGTTTTCCCCCCCTACTGTAATGATGGTAAACCTAATATTTTGTCTCCCCTACTGTAGAATGTTTTATAAAACCGTGGGATAAAAGTTGGGTTTCTCCCCCAAATTAGAAGTGTATTATACCGTAATAAAGGTTGCTCCCTCCCAAAAGAAAATTTTGTAAAAAACCGTAATTTGTGTGGGGCCCCTTCCCGTAGAAAAGGTAATACCGTTTTAAAAAATTGTGAAAATTTCCCCCTACTGTAGATTTTTTTTTTATATACCGTAAAATAAAGTGAAGCTCCCTCTACTGTTTTGATTTTTATTTTAAACCGGGATATATTTGTGTCTCCTCTACTGTTTAAGAAGTGTTAAAAACCAAAATTGTGTAAAACACCCTCTACGTAAATGTGGTTAAAATTCCCTAAATATTGTTTTGAACCCCCCTAACCTTTTAAAAAAATGTGAAAATACCGTATATATGAGTGCCTCCCTCTACTGTAAAAAAGGTGTTTTAAAACCCTAAAATTGGTGTCTCCCCCCTACTGTAATTATGTGTTTTATACCGTAAAAAAGTGTGTTTTTTCCCTCACCCGTAGGGGTGGGATATACCGTATTTTGTGGTTTCCCCCCCTCTACTGTAGGATGTGTAAAAAACCGTAATTTTTGTGGGATCCCCTCTACTTAAAGAAGTTTATAACAGAATATATGTGTTTGCTCCCTCTACGTAGATTTTTTAATACCCTATATATGGTGTACTCCCTCCCACTGTAAAAGTTTATAAAACCGGATATATGGGGTTTTAAATCCCCCACTGTAGATGTTTAAAAACCGTATAAAGTGATACCCCCTACGTAAGAAAAGGGTAAAACCGAATTTAAATTGGGGCTCCCCCCTACTGTTTAAATTTTTAAATACCTAAAAAAAATGTGGAACCCCTTTTAAAGTTAGATGTGTATAACCCGTTTTAAATGTGTGTACTCCCCCCTACTGGAAAGATTTGGGATATAACCCTATATATTTGTCCCCCCTCTACTGGGAGAATGAAAAGTTAAAAAAAACCCCCCTTAAATGTTGTAAAAATTTAAAATCCCTCTACTTTGAATGATTTTATACCGTAAATAATTTTGTGTAAAATCCTCCACGTTTGATGGGAAAATTTTTATTTACCCAAAAATGTGTGTTCTCCCTTTTACTGTAAAATGTGTAAATTCCGTTTTAAAATTTTGTGTACTCCCCCCAAAAAGTTAAGATGTGTTAAAACCTTTTAATGTTGGGGGCCCCCCTACTGAAAATGGGTATATACCGTAAAAATGTGTGGCACCCCCCCAAATGGGGAAATTTTGTAAAATACCGGGAAAAAAGTGGTGCTTTCCCACTCTGGAATTGTATATACCTATATATGGGGTTCTCCTCCCACGTAGAAGTGTATATACCGAAATATGGGTGCACCCTCTACTTTAAATGAAAAATTTATAAACCCGAAAAAATAAATTTTTTTACTCCCCCCTACTTAAATTTATGTTAAAAAACCGTTTTATTTTTGCCCCCCTACCCGAAATTGTAATTTTACCGAATAAAAGTTTTGTACTCCCTCTTCCCGTAGAAGGTAAAAAAAAACCGGAAAAAAAATGGGGGTGTCCCCCTCCCCGTAGATGTTTTTTAAAACCGTATTAAAGTGTGTACCCCCTCTACTGTGATATGTGTATAACCCCATATATTTGGGGCCCCCCCTACTTAAAATGTTAAAATTTCCGTTATATTGTGGTACCCCCTCTACCGAAGATGTGTTAAAATTAAACCCAAAATTTTTGTGTACTCCCTCTACTGAATGTGTAAAAAACCGAAAAAATGGGGTGCTTCCCCTCTAAATGTTTGAAAATTTTTAAATACCGTATAAAAATGTGTTTCTCCCACTTTCGAAAATGTGTAAAATACCGTATATTTGTGTCCCCCTCTACTTTAAATGCAATTTTAACGTATATATTGTGTTCCCTTTTCGGGGAAAATTTTTAAAACCGAAAAAACTATTGTGTGCCCCCCTCAAACTGTAAAAAAAAATTGTAAAAAAACCCTATATATTGTGCCCTCTACGGAAAATGTTAAATTCCTATAAAAATGTGTCCCTCCCCAAATGTAAGGTTTAATACCGAAAAAATTGTGTGTGCTCCCTCTACGTTTGATGATTTTTGCTAAAAAGAAAAAATGTGGTGCTCCCCCCTTTCGTAATGATTTAATACCGTAAAAAAAGGGGGGCTCCCTCAAATGTAGATTTTAAATCCCGAATATAAAAAATTTGCTCCCCTACTGAAGAGGGGATATACCGGGTAATTGTGTGACCCCTCTACTTTTTAGAAGAAGTTATATACCGTAAAAATGGGGTGTCTCCCTCTACTGTAGATGGAAAGTGTATATTTCCGTATATATTTTGTCCCCTCTCCCGTAAAATGTGTTTTATCCCGAAAAATATTGTCTCCCACTACTGAAATGATGTGGGAAATACCGTAAAAAATGGTTTCTCCCTCACCAATAAGGGTGAAGGGGTATAAACCGAAATTTGTGTACTCCCCCTAAATGTGAATTTTGGTTTTCAAAACCCCTTTTATAAAGTGTGGCCCCCCTCTACGTAATGTTTATACGAAAATATGTGTGGCCCCCCACCCCCCCCCCCCCCTTAAAAGTAGATTTTGAAAAAACCGAAAAAATTTTGTGCTCCCCTACTGTAGGTATGTGTATATAACCCTTAATTTTGTGTCTTCCCCCCTCTACTTTTAAAGTTGTATTTTAAAACCGAAAAATGTTGGCCCCCTACTGTGATTTGATATTAAACCCTAAATTGTGTGTAACCCTCTAATTAAGATGTGTAAAAACCGTATATAAGTGTGTAGTCCCTCTACTGAGAAGTGTATATACCGTATAAAATTGTGTCTCCCAACTAATGTAGATGTGTTAATACCGTATATATGTGTGTATCCCCTACTGTAAGATGTGTATATACCGTATATATGTGTGCTCCCTCTACTGTATTGAAGTTAAAATACCATTAATGTGTGTACTCCTCTACTGTTAGATGTGGGATATACGGTATATATGTGTGTACTCCCTCTACTGTAGATGTGTATATGCCGTATATATGTGTGTGCTTCCTCTACTGTAGATGTGTATATACCGTATATATGGTGTAACTCCCTCTACTTTTAGATGATGTGTATAAAACCGATAATATGTGTGTACTCCCTCTACATGTAGTATAATGTGTAATACCGTATATTGTGTGTCTCCCCTACTGTAGATGTGTTAATAACCGTATATATGTGGCTCCTCTACTGTAGATGTGTATATACCGTATTATGTGTGTAAATCCCTCTACTGAGATGTGTGTAATACCGTATATTGTGTGTCTCCCTCTACTGTAGATTGTAATACGTAATATTGTGTCTCCTCTATTGATATGTTTCCTTATATGTGTTTGCTCCCCTCAAATGAGATGTGTATATACCGTAATATATGTTTTGTACTCCCTCTACTGTAGAATGTGTATATACAGTATATAGTTGTGTACTCCCTCTACTGTAGATGTGTATATACCGTAAAAAATTGTGTGTACTCCCTCTACTGTAAGAATGTGTATATACCGTAAATATGTTTTTGCCCTCTACTGTAAGATGTGTATATACCGTATATATTTTGTGGCTTCCCTCTACTGAATGTGTTTTTATACCGGGAATAAAATGTGTGTACTCCCTCTACTGTAAGATGGTTATATACCGGTAAATATGTGTGTCCTCCTCTCACAGTAGTATGATGTTATATACCGGTATATTGTTATGCTCCCTCTACTGTAGATGGTATTACTTATATACTCACGTAAAATGTGTTTTACAATTTTCTCTACTGTAGATGATGTGTATATACCGTATATATGTGTACTCCCTCTACTGTAGATGTGTATATACCGTATATATGTGTCCTCCCTCTACTGTAGATGATGGGGTTTTAAAAACCGTATAAATGTGTTGTACACCCTCAAATGTAGATGTTGTGTAATATACCGTATATATGTGTGTTAACTCCCTTTCTGTAAGATGTGTATACCTCTAATATAGTGTTGGGGCTCCCTCTAAATGTAGATGATGTGTATTTTTACCGTTTTATATGGTGTGCTCCCTCTAAATGTAGATTGTGTTATATACCCAATAAATGTGTGTACTCCCTCTAAAGTAATGTGTATATACCCTTTTATAAAGTTGCTCCCTCTACTGTAAAGATGTGTAAATACCGTATATATGTGTGTACTTCCCCCCTACTGGTGATGTGTATATAAACCCTATATATGTGGTGTACACCCTCTACTTGTTAGATGTGTTTATACCGTATAAAATGTGTGTACTCCCTCTACTGTAGATGTGTATATATACCGTATATATGTGTGTGCTCCCTCTACTGTGAAGTGGTATATAACCGTATATAGTGGTACTCCCTCTACTGTAGGATAGGATATATACCGTATATAATGTGGTACTCCCTTTTACTGTTTTAGATTATTTTGTAAATTTTAATACCCGTATAATATTGTGTCTCCCTCTTTCTGTAGACTGTTGTAATACCGTAAATATGTTTTGCTTTCCCCCTACTGTAAGATGTGTAATACCGTATATATGTGTACTCCCTCTACTGTAGATTGTGTAATACCCCTAAAAATTGTGTGTACTCCCTCAATGTAAGATGTGTATAAAACCGTAATTATTGTGTCTCCCTCTACTGTAGATGTGAATAGCCGTAAATATGTGTGTAACTCCCTCTACGTATATGTGTAAATATACCGAATATATGTGTGTTACTCCCTCTACTGTAGATGATGAGTATAATAACCGTTTATATGGTTCTCCCCCTTTCTGTAGATTGTAAAAATCCCTATAATTTTTGTCTCCCTCTACGTAGAGTTATATAACCAAAATTATGTTTTTACTCCCCCTTTCTGTAAGAGTGTAATATACCGATATTTGGGTTCTCCTCTACTGTAGATTTTGTAATACCTAAAATGTGTGTGCTCCCTCTACTGTAGATGTGTATATACCGTATATATGTGTGCTCCCTCTACAGTAGATGTGTATATACCGTATAATATTTTGTGTCTCCCCCTCTGTAATGAGTGTATATAACGTAAATGTGTGTGCTCCCTCTACTGTAGATGTGTATATAACGTATATATGTGTTGTACTCCCTCTTACGTAGAATGTTTTTATACCGTTATATGTGTGGTCTCCCCTCTACTGTAGATTGGTTGTATATAACCGTATATATGTTTGTACCCCTCTACTTGTGAGATGTGTATATACCGTAATATTGTGTCTCCCTCTCCTGTAGATGTGTCTATACCGTATATATGTGTGTGCTCCCTCTACTGAAGATTATTTTATATACCGAGTATATTGTGTACTCCCTCTACTGTAATGTTGTATATACCGTATATATTGTGTTCTCCCTCACTGGGAAAATGATGTGTATATACCCCTAAAATATTTTTGTACTCCCTCTACTGTAGATGTGTATTTTAAACCCTATATATTTGTGTACTCCCTCTACGAAGAAGATGTATAAACCGTTATTAAAGTGTTACCCCTCTACTTAGATTTTATTTAAAAAATATATTGTGTTACCCCTCTACGTAATGTGTATATACCGTAATATTTTTTCTCCTCTACTTTGATTGTATAAACCTATATAAAAGTGTTCTCCCCTCAAATTTGATGTTATAAAACCAATATTTGTTTCTCCCCTACTTAGATGTTTTAATACCGTTTAAAAAGTGTGTCTCCCCACTGGTAAGATGTGTAAAATACCGTATAATGTGTGCCCCTCTACTTTTAGATGTGTGTATAAACCGTATATATTTTTACATCCCCCTACGTTAGGTGATATACCTATATATGTGTTACTCCCCCCACGTAGATGTGTTAAACCGAAATTAGTGTGCTTTCCCTCTACTTGATTTTTATTTTACCGTATATATGTTTTTGTGCCCCCTACTGTAGAGTTAATTACCGTATATAAGTGTGTCTCCCTCTCTTTAAAGTGTAAATACCGTAATATGTGTTTATCCCTCTACGTGAAATTGTAAACCGTTTTATTTTTTCTCCTCTACGTAGATGTGTAATATACCGTATATTGTGCTCCCTTACGTAGATTTGTTTTTACCGTATAATGTGGGCCCCCTCTACGAGATGTTTGTTTAAAAACCAAATAAGTGTGGACTCCCTCAAATTAAGTGTGTATTTTCCTAATTAGTGGTACTCCCCACTTTGAATTTAAAACCGAAAATTGTGTGTCTCCCCCCAAAAGTAATGTGGAAAAACCGTAATTTTTGTGTGTTCCCCTACGAGTTTATGTTATAAACCCTATAAATTGTGTCCTCCCCTTGAAGATGTTTTTAAAACCGTATATATGTGTGTCCCCTCTATTAAGAAGTTTAAAACCTATATAGGTTTACCCCTTTTACTTAAGTTATATACCGTATATTGTTGTTCTTTCCCCTCCCTTTTAGATGTGTATATACCTTTTAAAGTGGCTCCCTACTTAGATGGATATACCATATATTGTGTCTCCCTCTACTGAGATGTTTATAACCGTAATTGTTGTACTCCCCCCATTTAGATGTGTTAACCGTATAATTTTTGTGTGCTCCCCTATTAGATGTGTTATAACCGTAAATAAAGTGGTACCCCTCTACTGTGATGTTGTATAACCCGTATATTTGTGTGTCTCCCTCACTGAAGGATGTTAATACCGTATAATTGTTGCTCCCACTGTTGAGTGTAAAAAACCGATATAAAGTTTGGCTCCCTCTACTGAGATGTGTATATACCGAAATATTGGGTCCCCTAAAATGTGATTGTAAAACCTATAATGTTGTTCCCCCTCTACTGTAGATGTGTATAAACAGTATATAATGTGTTGCTCCCTCTACTGTAGATGATGTGTATAACCCGTATATTTGTGTGACTCCCTCTACTGTAATGGTGTATTTTTCCGTAATATATGGTGTGCTCCCTCTACTGTAAAATGATGTGAATACCCGTATATAAAGGTGCTCCCTCTACTGTAGATGTGATATACCGTATATATGTTGTTCCCCTCTACTGTAGATGATTGTTAAAACCGTATATGTGTGTACTCCCTCAACTGTAGATGTGTATATACCGTTATATGTGTGTCCTCCCTTACTGTAATGTGTAATACCGTATATATTGTGTACTCCCTCTAACTGTAGATGTGTATAAAACCCGTATATATTTTTGTCTCCCTTTTACTGTAGAGTTATTTACGTATATATGTGTGTCTCCCTCTACTGTAGTATGTTTATATACCGTATATATGTTGTGTCTCCCTCGACTAGATTGTGTATATACCGTAATAAAATTTTTGTACTCCCTTAAACTAGTAAAATTTTTAGTGTATTTAAAAGTATTATTTTGTAGGGGGGGAAAAAAAATTTTCTCCCTTAATTTTAATGTTATATACCGGTTTTTATGTTTGTATCCCTCATGTAGATGTGTATATCCGATTATGTGTGTTTCCCCTACTGTAATGTGTTTTACCGAATTTTTGTGTGCTCCCTTACGAGATGTGTATTCCGATATATTGTGTCCCCTCTACGTGATGTGA
>JAODAL010078384.1:0-12933 GCA_025379985.1 Phyllomedusa bahiana
TAGGTCGCCCTTCTTTTTTATTATTTATAGGTATCCCTCCCATAGTTTTTACTTTTTTGGGGTGTTTATTAGTCCTTTTGTATTCCATCAATACTGTTTGAAACATTTTTTTTCTATCTTTTTTACTAGAGCCATCCTATTTGTTTTTTTTTGGTTTTGGGGTACTGTATCAAATCAGCTTAATGGTGTATCTAACCCCTCTTCTTTTTTAAAAATAGTGATTTTGTTTCCTCCATTACAGGCATAGATTTTTGGGGGCTTTTGTCTGATACCTCATACTGCATTGCAGGGCACCATTCTGGGTTAAGGTTTCCCCATCGATAATAGCTTTTCACTTTTAAGATAAAGAATGGGGTTTAGTAGGACTGTAGTAAGGACAGGTTCCGGGGTAGGGGGCCCCCCCTTTTTTGGGGGCGATACCTTACTTTTTTGGTTAGGGTAGGTTTTCTTATTTTTTGTAGGTTTAACAGGTTATGTATTTTTTATCCAAATCCAATAAAAGTATTTTTTTAGATATCTATTTTGCTAAGTGATTTAAGGTGTTTTTTTTTTGGAAGTGGAACACCCATTGTGTTCACTCATAAAATATATTTGTTTACAATTGAAAGTACCCTTTTTGCATTCTGTTGTTTGGCCACAAGACCAATTTTTTTTTTTTTTCAAAACTTTTTTAGGCAAAATGGGACTGAGACATTCACATAAAAACACAGGCAGAGGAAGACGCGGCCGCAATGGCGCCTCTCTTTTTCTGTGGCCCCCATGAACGGGAAATTTAAACCCCTAAAGAGGATTCGGTTGGCTGCTTTGTTTTTTTTTTCCCCCAAGGAAAGCACCATAAAGGAAAGGGGCTTTCGCAGAGACAGAGAGACACTCCACCACTTGGATAATCGACTCCACGTCCAAACTTTAAACACATGTTTGGGAATTTGTTGACCAATTTTCCTAAAAATTCAGTAAACTTTATTGTTTTAACGGTTTTTGGATAATTTTCTTCGCGTGACTTTTACGTATTCCGGAAGCCCACTTGGTACCGGCTTATAACTTGGCGAGTCCAGAACATCAACCTTTTTGGGCGGGGATAGATGGGGGAAACCCCCCCGGCGTCAAGGGAAACCCCCCAAGTCAAGTTCAGGGGGCCCCCACAATGCCCGCCCAAGTGAGTTAGTTCCCTTTTGGGGGCCCCTATTCAATCTCCCCCAAATTTTACGAAAAAATGAAAAACCGCAGGACTGGGCAGAAAGGGTGCATAGTGCAGTTAAAAAATGTTTAAACCAGCTCCAGAAAAGGGCAGGAAAAACCTTTGGCCCCCAAGGGCCTTAGAGGGGGACATTAGATGGACAGTGATGGTACGGACTGAGTCTAAAAGGGACACGCTGGAGAAAATATTCTTCCTGCTGGAAGGAGTCCAATGGGGCATACCAAGGTAGTCCACCTGCAAAGCTACTTCTTTAACCGGCCGCAAAGAGAGAGTGAAACGCTCATGCAGTACTCCAATGCCCTACAGGAAATGTTGAAAGAAATAAGGCAATGAGATCCAGTGGTCATGGGGACTTTCTGGGAGGTGGATAAGCTCAAGAGAATTTTAATTGGGGGACTGTACAATAAATCCTGCAGGACAAATTGCAAGAGATACCCAAAACGCTGACCTGACGTTTTATATTTTTTACTTACCCTGTAGAGAGAGGGAAAAAACCCCAATGCCCAAATGGGGAAGACGTAAGTATGCCCAAAACAACAGAAAACGTGAGACTCAGAGTCTTTAACGATGTGGCCAGGTTTTGGGGATAGATTAGGGAATTTGGGTGGAAGGCCCCAGAGGGCTAAAGCTACAAGCTCCAAAATACCCAGCTTCCTGCAGCCCCCTTCAGAATAACTTCCCAAGGGGGGCCCACCAAAAGAGGTCCATCGGGGCAGGAGATCAGAGGTCCCTTCTGCGGCTTGTCAACATAGGGCCATATCACCAAGAACCTGAATGTGGGGGCAACCGAGTTAAACTACCGACTCTGCTGTAGCGTGCGTCTTTTGCAGTCCACAGAAGCTAAATAAATGCGCAGGACAGACCTCTATCCAGCAGTCCCTTTTTGGAAGCCGATTAAAGAGCCAGAAAGTATGTTCTATTTTAAACATTTTCGGGGTGCACCCTGACCCCCTGAATTCTTTGAGAACACTTTGGGCACAAGACAGCCGAAATGAAAACGAAATTAGGCTGAAGCACCAAAAAGGATGGACGTGCATTTTTTCGGGGATGCTGTCCGACTGTTTGGAAAATACATTGGGCAAGGGGGATTTTGCGCTGGGGGATCACCACCCCGGGGGGGAATGGAGGGACACGGGGTATGAATGGCTCAGGACCTGGATTACCATCTCTATCAAAAGAGCGGCCAAGAATGGCAGTGGGCCACCTTAAAGGTCTAAAACAGAGGTGGGAGCTGCATCGCATAAAGCCCATTGGCCATGTGAAGCCCCACGAAACCCTGACAAGACCCTGCCACGAAAAGGGCAAATTTTTTGATGTAGCTTTTTGACCTGAGGGAATTTGAAGGGGCCCGGAATCTTGTTTAAAACCATTCTCACAGGAAAGCACGGACCATCCACTTAGCTCGGCCCTTTGTCACCGGAAAAAGGGGTTTGACCTGGAGATGCCTCAATGTCATTACAGCGTTTGCCCCTTCCTGCAATTTTTTTCCTTAGTGAAGTCTACGTTCCCTGAGAAGACATGTTCCGGTAAGGGGGATTTTTCCTTTATTGCCAAACAAGATTTCCTGGACATAAAGGGGGGCCGGCAGAGTGAGCCTCTTACAGCAGAAGGGAAGGCCATTTGAAAAGGGCCCCAAAAGAAGGTTGACTGAAAAGGCCCGGGCTCCAGAGCAACAACACTGCGGAAAATACCCCCTTTTGGGAATTTAGGAGGCGTTCTCAAGACATGAAGAAGACTTCATTGGGGCTTTTACCATTAGCACAAAAAAAAATACAGGCGTGTAGCCCATCAGAGAAAACTTCCTGCAAATCCCACTCAAGATGTACCGGGAAGTGAAAGATATAGTGGCCAGCATGCTGGAGAAACGGGTGATCCAAGACAGTCAAAGTCCCTGGGCTGCTCCTGTGATCTTGGTGCGGAAAAAAGATGGGAGTCTCAGGTTCTGTGTAGATTACCGAAAACTGAATGCCCAGAGTGTTTGTGATGCCTATCCTCTCCCGCGGATTGAAGATTCGCTGTTCGCTCTAGGTCATGCAAACTTCTTTTTGACTCTCGACTTGGCCAGCGGATACTGGCAGGTGCCGGTGGCTAAGAAGGATAGGACAAAGACAGCCTTCATTCTTCCTATGGGGCTCTATGAGTTAAATCGGATGCCGTTTGGTCTGTCTTATGCACCAGGGACATTCTGGCGGCTGATGGAGCACTGTCTGGGAGATCTTATCTTTGAGTCGTGCTGATATACCTGGACGATGACGCAGTGTTCAGGAACTCCTTTGAGTACCATCTTCAGAAACTGCGGCAGGTCATGGAATGATTATGGGACCACGGGCTCAAGATCAAGCCTAAGAAGTGTCAACTCTTCCAACAGCGGATAGAGTATTTAGGGTATGTGGGCACCTCGGCAGGGGTACAGCTGGTCCCCAGTAAGGTGGAGGCAGTTCAAAAGTGGCCTCGGCCTTGTACACTATGAGAGGTGCAAGCATTCCTGGAACTGGCCCGGTATTACCGAAGGTTTATATTCCGTTTCGCTCATCTGACAGTACCCTTAAATGAGCTAGTGAGAGGTACGGCTGGGGGCCCAAAGAATCGCTCTATTGAATGGGGACCATGGCAACAAAAGGCTTTTGAAGCAGTGAAAGAGATGCTGACCAGTGCTCCAAGTCTGGCCTTTGTGCATTTTGATACTCCTTTTCTGTTGCATACTGACGGGAGTCTACATGGGTTGGGGGCTGTGCTGTCCCAGATCCAGGAGGGGCGAGAGAGAATAATTGCCAGTCGGTCTTTGTGAGAGTCTGCGCACAATCCTGACAATTATATCTCCTTTAAGTTGTAACTATTGGTAGTGGTATGGGCCATGACTGAAAGGTTTGCAGAGTATCTGACAGGTGCAGAGGTGACCGTCCTGATGGACAACATGGCAATATTGGAGCCCTTGAGCAGAGATGAGTGGCTCGCCTCTCAAAGTATCAATTCCACATCAAGTTCCAGTCAAGGAGGGAAAATGGTAATGCCAATGCACTCTCCCGGGTTCCAGACATTCTACCATCTTGCAGTGTTGACGAGGAGTTAGAGGACACTGAAATGCCTGTCCTTGGTCAGTTAACTATTTCATTGGTGTTGGGAAAGACAGTGGTTGATTAGGAGAGGGTCCAAGATGGTTGCCCAGATTTACAGCAATTGAAGGGGTGGGTCCAGTCTTCAGGCCCAGCTGACTCAGTAGGGGCAAAAGCTGTTGAGGCAGTGGGATAAACTGAGTGTTACCCAGGGACTCCTGTGCCTGACCATGTACTTACAATCAGAGCTGAAACATCGACAACAGATTGTCATTCCCTTGTCATTGAGACCAGAGGCTGTTCAGGAAGCCCATGAGAGGGGCGCCCATTTCGGGAGCGACAAAATGTACAGGTGGCTGCAACGACTGGTGTACTGCCCTGATTTATTCAGCATGGTGTCTGAAGCGTGTCTCAAGTGTCAGACCTGTGTGTTAAGTAAGAGCACTGAAAAGCAGCCTCCCGTCCAGACCATCTGGAATTCTGTGCCCCTAGAGCGCCTGATGATTGACTTTGTACAGATTGAGTACTCTGCCTCTGGGCACGTGTACTGTCTGGTCATGTCAGACCATTTCACGAAATATGCAGTGGCTGTACCCACTAGGGATCAGATGACAGAGTCTGCCACCATGGCGGTCTGCAAACACTTTTGGGTGCCCGCAGAGGATCCACTCTGATCAGGTAGCATGTTTCCAAAGGGCTTTAATGAGTGAACTCTACCAGTTGTATAGGGTTGAGCATTCCCGCACCACCCGGTATCATCCTCAGCAGAACGGGGCATGTGACCGGTTTAACCACACCCTGATCCAGATGCTGCGAACTTTAGAGGACAGCCAGAAGGCTAGGTGGCCTGAGTACCTGCCTGAACTGATGTGGGCCTATAACAATAGGTTGCACAGTACCACAGGTTATTCCCCACACATGCTGATGTTCAGAAGACCGGGCCAGGAGATTGAGGATCTCGACATGCCCAGTCAGATGGAACCGCCACCGACCAGTACCACTGCGTGGGCACAGGAACACCGCTGCCAGATAAGAGTGGTGCACAAGGTTGTAGGAGAGCGCCTGAAACAAGTGGTACATCCTAACCCGCGGCCTGTGCAGAGAGACGGGTATGCCCCGGGTGATGGTCAGAGCTAAGAGACCATCCAAAAAACTGGATGGGAAGTGGGAGGTGGTCCCTTATGTGGTAAAGAGGACGATAGGGACGGAGGGCCCCTCACGAAATCTGCATGTAAAGATGTTAAGGCACTGTAATTTTAAGGAGCCTGTGACTGTGCACGAAGTACCTACTCCTGTCCAGTAACCTCTCTTAGTTGAAGAATGGTGGGCTGTCTCGGTTCCAGGCTTAACTGAGGTTCCAGCTGTGGCAAGCTTGGCACCCAGGGAGAGATTGGAGCAGTCAACAAGTCTTTCCCCAGGAAATGTGTCTGAATCCCCTGAACCTATAGCCCCACATAGGATGTGCAGGTCCAATGCTGGTGTACCTCCACAGCGCTATGAACAAGAAGAGTTTGTATGGGGAGGGTTGTCGAGGACACCAACTTCTAGTGGGGTGGTATTTGGGATAGTGTTCACTCAGTAAAATCTTATGTGCGATTTACAATTGTAGAGTATCCTGTTGCATTCTGCTGTTTGGCCACAAGATGCCACTGTGGCCTATGCAAAATAGGGACTGAGACATGTCAAGTGACAGACAGACCGGAGGTTGAAGCCATTTTAGAGAGCAGGAGGAAGGACTAAGAGCCCAGGCAGAGGACAGACACTTGCCGCAGATTGGCGCAGCTCTCTCGTTTCTGTGAGTCCATGAACTGGGATAGACACCTGAGAGAAAGGAGTTCAGCTGGGTGCATTGCTGCTGCAGCGGAAGAAAGCACTGGATGGAAGGGACGTTCAGCAAAGGAGACAGAGAGAAGCATCTACCATCTTGGATAATCAACTTCATCGGGAGAAAATTCCGCAACTCTGGCAGTGACTGTCCACAAAAACCCAAAGGGAAAAACCCCGATCAAACGCATGCACACCAACGAAACCCAGGACTATTTGCAGGGCCCTTAAGTTTTGCCTAATAAAGGCAAGTTTGGTTTCAGGCCATAAGTTTTATTTTAAGTACGTCTCCTGATTCGGGACATTGGAGAGTGCTTTTTTATAGCACTGTTATTAAGCAAACCCGTTCGCATGTAGAGAATCCATATGATATGTATATTTCTGGGAATAGCAGGTAGAGCTAGTAAAGTGTAAGCTGCTGTACTACACCACGAGCTGCCTTAAACGGCACCACATGCAATCGTTCTTGTCTTGAGGTATTAAAAGATGAAGAGTTTTCCGGCCCTTCCCAAACCCCCGGGGGAAGTTAAACTTCTCTGCACCAAAGGGATACACCCCCACAGAGCGTGTGTAGTACAGGGGTTTTGGTCACAACTTTGTACACGTGGTTTGGTCAATTTGTTGACCATACTTTCCTGAAAAGTTTAGTAAATTATACTGTTGTTGAACTGTCCATGACTTTTGCGATTGGGGGAAGCAACCTCGTACCGGCTTTAAAATGCCCTGGAAGCCCGGATAACGGGTGAAGCCATTTGAAGAATGAGGTTCTCACAGGACAAAAAGACATGAAAAAAATGCAGGAGGGTAGTACTGGTGCTCCAGCATGTAATTTCACCAAATTCCATTTAGGTTAGAACTTTCCTACAAACCCGGGGAATCCCCAAAAAACATGCTGGAAGAGCAAGGTGAACAAGGTTGACATTTTCCCCACCACCCGTAAATCCTCAGCGAACGGGGCAAGGGGCCGTTTAACCACACCCTTTTCCAAAGCGCGAACTTTAAGGACAGCCAGAAGGCAGGTGGGCCCAGTACCGCCCCGAACTATTGGCCAAAAACAATAGGTTGCACATTACCAAGGGGTTATTCCCCACAAGCGATTTCAGAAACCGGGCCAGGGGATTGGGAAAATCACATGCCCTCAGATGGAACCGCCCCCCCCAACCACTGGCGTGGGCACAGGGAAAACCGCTGCCAGATAAGAGGGGGCACAAGGTTTTAGGGGAAACGCCGAAACAATGGTACAACCCAACCCGCCCTGTGAAAGACGGGTATGCCCCGGGGATGGTCAGAGCTAAGAAACCCCCAAAAAACTGATGGGAAATGGGATGGGGCCCTTTTGTGGGAAAGGGAAAAATAGGGCAAAAGGGCCCCCCCACGAAAATCGCATTTAAAAAAATTTTTAAGCACGTAATTTTTTAAAAGCCTGTGACGTGCACGAAGTACCTACCCCTGTCCATAACCTCTCTTATTGAAGAATGGGGCTGTCTCGGTTTCCCGGCTTAACTGAGGTTCCAGCTGTGGCAAGCTTGGCACCCAGGGAGAGATTGGAGCAGTCAACAAGTCTTTCCCCAGGAAATGTGTCTGAATCCCCTGAACCTATAGCCCCACATAGGATGTGCAGGTCCAATGCTGGTGTACCTCCACAGCGCTATGAACAAGAAGAGTTTGTATGGGGAGGGTTGTCGAGGACGCCAACTTCTAGTGGGGTGGTATTTGGGATAGTGTTCACTCAGTAAAATCTTTACAATTGTAGAGTATCCTGTTGCATTCTGCTGTTTGGCCACAAGATGCCACTGTTTTCAAAATCCTATTTATGCAAAATAGGGACTGAGACATGTCAAGTGACAGACAGACCGGAGGTTGAAGCCATTTTAGAGAGCAGGAGGAAGGACTAAGAGCCCAGGCAGAGGACAGACACTTGCCGCAGATTGGCGCAGCTCTCTCGTTTCTGTGAGTCCATGAACTGGGATAGACACCTGAGAGAAAGGAGTTCAGCTGGCTGCATTGCTGCTGCAGCGGAGAAAGCACTGTGATGGAAGGGACGTTCAGCAGGAGACAGAGAGAAGCATCTACCATCTTGGATAATCAACTTCATCGGCAGAAATCCGCAACTCTGAGCAGTGACTGTCCACAAACTCAAGGTAAACCCAGATCAAACGCATGCACACCAACGAACCCAGGACTATTTGCAGGCCTGTAGTTAGCCTAATAAAGGCAAGGTTGGTTTCAGGCCATAAGTGTTTATCTAAGTACGTCTCCTGATTCGGGACATTGGAGAGTGCTTTCTATAGCACTGTTATTAATGCAACCAGTTCGCATGTGAGAGAATCCATATGATATGTATATTTTCTGGGAATAGCAGGTAGAGCTAGTAAAGTTGTAAGCTGCTGTACTACACCACGAGCGTGCCTTTAAACGGCACCACATGCAATCGTTCTTGTCTTTGTATGGTATTAAAAGGTGAAGAGTGTTCGGCCTTTCCGAACCCTGTGGGAAGTTAAACTTCTCGTGCATCCAGAGGATACACTCCCAGCAGAGCGCTGTGTAGTACAGGGGTTTTGGTCACAACTTTGTACACGTGGTATGGTCAATTTGTTGACCATACTTTCCTGAAAAGTTTAGTAAATTATACTGTTGTTGAACTGTCCATGACTTTGCTGTATTGCGGGAAGCATACCTCGGTACTCGGCTTATAGTAGTGCCCTGGAAGTCCCGGGATAACAGGTGAAGCCATTTGAAGAGATGAGGTTCTCACAGGACAAGAAAGACATGGAAACAAGATGCAGGAGGACTAGTACTGGTTGCTCCAGCATGTAATTTCACCAGAATTCCAGTCTAGGTTAGAACTTTGCCTACATAACCAGGAGAATCCCAGAAGAAGCATGCTGGAAGAGCAAGGTAGAACAAGGAATGTAATCTGTTACTGGTGCAAGACCCTGACACAAAGCATCAGAGGCTGGTTTCGATGTCGAATGGTACAAGAGAGAACCTGCCCATTCACAGAGGAGACAGAGAGAGGCTGGTTAACAGCAGAGAGGTGGATTCCTCGCCCAGGTTCGCCTCTCCCATGAAGCCTTTGCTCAGGAGTTTCCCAGACAGATTGGGAAATCCCTCAGAAGATGTTTGGAAGATCCACAGTAGAGACACAGGTCCATATTTGTCTTGTGGGCCATCGCTTCCTTGGATGGATGGGCTCTGTCTACCTGCATAGGCTCTTCCCAAGCAGCAGCAGAGAAGGGCTAAAGAGGCCACTGGAAAACGGGTGCCAGACGAGGAGCTCTGTGGGGTCAGGAAGCTTCACGCTGTTGTCGAACCTCCTGTTGACGTTCAACGTTGGCCAAGGTGATGAGGTCATCCAGACTTGTGGGCAGGTTATGCCCCACTAATTTGGCTCTGATACGACCGGCCAATCATTCCCAGAAAGTCTCTACCAGGGCCTCGTTGTTCCACAACAGTTCAGAAGAAAGAGTACAGAACTGTATAGCACACTGTTCCACCGTGGAGTTACCCTGTCGGAGCCGGAGAAGCGAAGAGGCTGATGAGAAAAAATGTCCTGATTCCTCAAATACCTTGAGGAAGGCCGTCAGGAAGTGTGACAATTTGGTGGTCACCGGGTCACCTCATTCCCATAAAAGAGTAACCCAGGCCATCACTTCACTGGGTAGTAAAGAGATGATGTGTAGCAAACTGGTGAGCCAGGACCTCAAAATGAATCCTGCACTGATTCAGGAACCCTCGTCAGGCCTTGGGATCACCACTGAAACGAGAAGGCAGCTGCACGTGCAGTGATCAGGTGCTTGACAGAAGCACAGGAGTTCTTGTTAATGATCCTTTTTTTTTTAATCAACAATAAAGTTTGTTCAAATTTAACACACCAAGTACAATGGAATACATGTCAATAGAGTAACTTACAAGGCACCACAGCACATGGCGAGCAGACACGCAATCTAATATACGACCGTCTATGAGTAAACAGACTCTATTACAACAAGCACATATTACAATAAAAATTGGAGAGACAAAGTAGTGTCTAGGAATTTTCTACTAATACAACATTCCAACAGGGATACCTAGAGGCAACACAGTGGAGAGAGCTCAAAAAAGTCTTGCAGCAGATAAAGCAATAAAACAACTACAAAAACATACATATGTTCAAGAAAACAGCTCGCAGATATAATTGCAAATCAGCGAGAGCAAGTTACCAACCACCATCACAGTAAGAAGGAGAGGAGGCTAGAGTCAGCTAGATTTCTTGTATGAACGCAAAACACAACAACAATTACCCATTTGTATGGAAAACACAAGTTATTAAAGTTTATATGTATATAAATAAAGCAATCTGCAACATTGTTGGTATACTTAAAGCACTAAAAAGGAAGATATCCCAGGGTAACAATCTTAATAGAAATACATTCACCTCTATAATATATAAGTAATAAGATGAAAATATACCCAAAAATAAAACATGACTAAAAATCCAACAGTAAAAAGAGGGATACAGACCAAATAGTATAAAAGAGACATTACGTGACTTTTTGATCACTTTTTATTCCACTTTTTAGGATAATTTTGGTATTTGGAATTCTTTTGCTTCTATAGTGTTCAGCATACAGGATAAATTAGGTTAGATTTTAATAGATCAGACTTTTTACAGACATAGCAATATCAATTATAGGTCACCTTTTTATTTTATTTTTTATTTATAAAATGGCAAGAAGGGTGATTTGAACTTTTAACATATTTTATTTATTTTTATACTTTTAAACTTTTTTTTTTTAATTGACCAATAGTCATGTTCATTAGTAAACCCTTCTGCATTATATAAGCAATGCATAAGGGTGTTCAAAAATGGCAGTTCTGACACTTACTGCCTAGGGCAGGAAGTTGTAGAATCACATGCATGGCAGTGATGGAAGCCTGTCGATCGCAATGAGAAACGGTGATCTGAGCCGACTGTTCTCAGTATGTCCTGTATCAACAAGGGGATAATAGTAGCTGTAGCTAGGGCCCAAATCCCAGGTACAATATGAAAGCACTGTAGCACTGGTGTTGATCGAACTGTTCTATAAAAGTTACGTTCTAGGAGAACTTCTTGAATTTTTAGAACTCGAACCGAACTGAACATTTTACTGTTCGTTTGAGTAAAGTTCTAGTTCGACACGCAATTTTCAGTTTAGTTTTCAACGGCTTTCTGCACTTTTGTTGGCCATCCAATCAGTGCAGGGCACAGAAAAGTATCAAAAATGTCATCACTGAGGTGTAGGGCTCTCATTGGCTGCTAAAATCACATGACCATGTTATATATATATATCACTGTATTGTCTTGTGAACACCATTTTCAGCTCACTCTCTGTACTGTAGAGACTGCTCTAAGGTAGTTAGATAGCAATTTTCTCTCCATAGACCTCAATAGTTAGAGAGTTTGGTATTGCTGGCTGCATCTTTCCCACAACCAGAAGCTGTTATTTGGTGACATTTGCAGGCTTGCATAATGTCTAACTCTCATATAAAAGGGATATATATTATACAGAGTGCTTGGATTTGCTAAATCATACTCAGAAAAGTTCAGTTTTTGCAGTTTTGGGGGTTCAGTAATTTTATAACACACCTTCCCCGAAACCGGTAATGTGTCAAAGGTGCTTTTGGGTCCCCTCAGGATGCAGTGTCCCGTAGCAGCTGCCACCGCTGCACCTTCTATAGCTACGCTGCTGCTTGCAAGCTGTCCTCATCTTTTCAGTTAGCCATTGAAAGGAGTAAAGTATTTTAGCCTCTCAATTTTTTTCTGTCACTCTTAGAGTCAAATTGTCTTCACTTAGTTGTTCCACGTATCCAGTTTACTGTTATGGATGGTAATTAAAAGCTAGTCCTCACCTGTATAGGTATAAAAATTAACTAGAGCATGTTCTCCCTTTGACTTTAATGGGGTTCTTGTTCTAATAGAACCTAGAAACGAACACACTAAAGTTTGAGGTTCTAATCAAACTACAACTTTTTACTGCTCACTCATCTCTATGTAGCTCCCCAGACTACCTTTTCATTCAATATTTAAGGTTCCAAGAGTTTTTAACAGATTAAGATAATGTAAATGAAACTACACCACTCGGCCAAAATAAAAGGGTTAAATTATTTAATTAGTTCTTGGGTCTTAAATGACAGTGTTTAAAATTTCTAAACATACATCAAAAAAATTAATTACATATCTGAATTTATTACTTATCTGATAAACTATGGCCGGTATAGCTCAGTGTTAAAGCATTCGACTGCAGATCAAGAGGTCCATGGTTTTTCAAAACTTGCAGCAGATCCAACATTCTCACTCCTGTGTGCTGGTAATAACAAATACTGCAGGCTCTGATGGTGTATTTCTAAATTCCTTTAAAGATATATGCATAGTCTTTTTGTTGCAAAAGGTTTTTCACAATCAATTTCCATTTCTTTTTATTCTTCTTTAATAAATGTATCTTGTTAGTTCTTTTTTCCATTTTTCTTTTGTTTTCTCTTCACTTTCTCAAGTTCTCTACTATTTAACATGTAATCACTTGCTCTGTGGTTCTCTTTTTCTGTGGTTCTTTGGTCTCTTTTTCTATCCCTGGCATTTTAAAAACACCCCATTGCGCTGGTCCTAGTCCAAGGAAAAAAACTTAGCTCCTTGCATGACTGCAATTTTCATACATGTCTTGTCTTATCACACTATATATATATATATATATATATATATATATATATATATATATATATATATATATATATATAATATAAAATATAAAAATATATAATATTTTAATAAAAAAAAAAAAAATAAAAATATAGGGTTGGAAAAATATATATAAAATAAATTTTAATAAATATATAATATAA
>JAODAL010078385.1:0-12933 GCA_025379985.1 Phyllomedusa bahiana
GTTTTCACCAGAGCCCGCCGAAAGCGGGATGGACTTGCTGCGGCGTGAGGCTACCAGGTCGTCCCCCCTGACGTGACTTGCTTGCGGTGGCGGCCGAGGTGCAGCGTGGTACAGAATCGTAGTCCGAGAATAGTAGTCATGGGCAGGCAGAAGGTATGGGCAGGCGGCAATGGTTCGTGGTCGTGGACAGGCAGAAGGTCAGGGCAGGCGGCAGAGGATTGGAGTCGAGAAACGTAGCAAGGGGTCTGGTACACGGTAAGGCGAGATTTGCTTGGAACGCTTTCTCTAGGGCACGGGGCAACATAGATCCAGCAAAGGAAGTCCCGCTGACGTCACCAATATATAGGGGCAGCACCTGGCAAGCGGCTTATTATTGGCGCGCTGGCCCTTTAAATGTACGAGGACGAGCGCGCGCTAGAGCGTGGGCATGCGCGCCGCGGCCGGCAGAGGACGCCGACAGAGCAGGAACGAGGTCAGGTGAGTGGCCGGAGCGAGCGCGTACGCGGCCCGTCCCGCGGCCAGCAGCGCCACCCGTCCTGGGCAGGGATCCCAAAGAGGGGGCACGGGTGCGCCTGCGGCCCGCGGGCCGGAGCGCGGCGTCACCCGCTACAATAGCATAATGAAGCAGAGCATGATCCCCTCCCTTCTGGGCTACAGGACAGTATTCCAACATGATAACAACCCCAAATACATCTTCAAGTCGACCACTGTCTTGCTAAAGAAAATGAGGGTAAAGGTGTTGGACTGGCCAAGCATGTCTCCAGACCTAAACTCTATTGAGCATCTTTAGGGCATCCTCAAATGGAAGAAGGAGTACAAGTTCTCTAACATCCACCAGCTTCATGATGTCATCATAGAGGAGAGGAAGAGGATTCCAGTGGCTGCAACCTGTGAAGCTCTAGTGCACTTCATTCCTGAGAGTGTTAAAGCAGTGCTAGAAAACACTTTGCCCACAAATTGTCCATTTTTACTTAGGGGTATCCTCACTCTTTTTGCCAGCCGTAACAGCTACTGTTTGTTGAGTTATTTTGAGGGAACACCGAATTTACAAGCTGTACAATGACTACATTACATTGTATCAAAGTGTCATATCGTTACTGTTGTTCCATGAAAAGATATAATACAATATTTTTTACAAAAATGTGAGGTTTGTTAGGGTCCTAAAACATCCAGGGCACTGGCCTTTTGTGTTAAGTTTTGCTTAGTTTGGCTGCGCTCACATAGCATTTTTCATGCCACATTGTGAACTGTACTATTACAGAGAAAAAAAAGTATGTTGATGTCACTAATTTTACACGTATTCCACATAGATCATGTCCATCACCTCAGCAGTCACTGTACAACGAAAATCAGCAATGACAAATTTGCATTTTCAAAAGCGCTATGACAGTGTAATACACAAACAATACACCTATACATGGAGTAAATATACCATACGAATCATTGCTACTAAAAAAAAAGACCATGGCCAAACGCGACCATCACGTGTGGTCGGGACCATGGGTAGGCCAAGGTAGGCGACCGCCTAGGGCTCTACTTCATCCCAGACAGGAAGGGGGCATAAAGAGGTATGGAATGGCCTGAATTTTACTTTGGGAGAGTGGGTTGGGGGCGCTACATGCCTTATTTGCCTAGGGCACCAGAATACCTTGTCCCAGCCCTGACTATTAGTTGTACACAAGCTCTGAAGACGTATATTAACCATGACCATATGGTGGTGGAAACTAGTTGTATGTAGGCGATCTACAGAAATATAAGTGATTACACTAAAGTTACTTTTAGTGACTTACAGGAGTCGTTCACTTTCCTTTCCCTTGTCCATCTGGCCCAGACCACCATGATGACTTCTCCCGGCCAAGACTTGTCTTTGCAGAATTTACCACACAAACATTTTAGAATCCTCACTTTTCCAGCACCTATACACTTACCTACTATGGGGTTTATACAACTCCCTTCCTAAATGAGGCTTATACAGGAAAGCATGGTGATGTCCATCCCCACTGCAACCGACTTTCCAATGATAGAAAAGTCATTTGCCTGCAGTGGGGGATGGGGAGTCACTCATCATTCCTTTATAGGTCCCCATTAAGAAGGTTAAAAGACTCCCTCCCAGTAGGTAGTTAAATAGGTTATATGTCCTTCAGCAGGTAGATATATAGTTTATATGTCCCCCAGTAGGTATAGTTAATAGAGTCCCCCATGAGGTATATAGATAATAGGGTCCCCTACTTTGGATATAGGTAATAGGGTCCCCCGTATGTATATAAGTAATAGGGTACCCCAGTCGATATATAGATAATAGGGTCCCCCAGTCTGTAGATAGGTAATAGGGCACCCAGTATATAGATAGGTAATAGGGTCCACAGTATACATAGATAGATAATAGGGCCCCCAGTATTTATAGTTAGGTAATAGGGCTCCCAGTATGTATAGGTAGGTAATAGGGCCCCAGCTTATATTGTTAGGTAATAGGGCACACAGTATCTATAGATAGGTTATAGGTATGTATAGGTAGGTAATAGGGTTCACAGTATTTATATGTAGGTAATAGGGCCCTCAGTATAGATAGGTAGGTGATAAGGCTCCCAGTATATATAGATATGTAATAGGGCCCCTAGTATACATAGGCAGGTAATAGTGCCATGATTATAGATAGGTAGGGCCCCCAGTATAGATAAGCAGGTAATAGGGCCTTCAGTATAGATAGGGAAGTAATAGGGCCCCCAGTATACCTAGGTAGGTAACAGGGCTTATTAAAAATAAAAAAAAAGTAACAGTACTCACCTTTTCCCCACTCCCTGAAGCTCCCTTTGTCCTCTGTCTTCTTCCTGGGACAGGCGGCATGATGTCATCATGTGTGCGGACACACATACAGTTCAAGAGACCGTCGGCGCTAAAGGCCCACGGCGGCAGCCTGGAACCTGGTTAGGTTCAGGCCACCGGCAGCTGTATCCAGTACACAAGCCCCAGATATAACTGCCGAGTGACGCCCCTAGTGTATTCACTTTTGTGAGATCTAGCTGTCTGTCTGTCTAACTGTCTAATTATCTTTCTGTAGACAAATCTGGCAAATTGGAATTCCTAAAATTAATTCTACTTCAAATCTGATCCTGAATCTGCAGGAAGATATACAAGAATATTTGGAGTGGATTTGAAAAAGAAAAGCCCCCCATGCTATGGTTTAGCCTAGTTTTGGCACTCCATCTCTAGCCATGATAAGTTGATACCTGATACCTGTAGCCTGGGATCGACTGTAGCAGTCATGTGTCAGTATGATCAAGGGGCAGTGCACTTCACCAGTTTCTTTTACCTACAGATTTTGTTGACGATCCACAGTTAATCCACAGCAAAATCTAAAACACAAGGATTTTAATCCATGAAGAAAATGTGCAACAAATCCTTAATAATTGACACTGCAGGTCAATTTCTGCACGAGAAGTTTCTGCACCATGTGGTTGAGATTTGTTCCACGCTACAATTCTGGTACGTTTTTAATTTGTCAGGCTAAAGCTGGAAGGCTGGTGAATTGAACTTTTCATTACCAGCAACACAGGAAAATTGCCTATTGAGGCATGATCTAGAAATAGCCGACAGTCCAATATTCGATACGCAAGTAGATATCACTGAGAGAACATTTTATTCTTTTAATGTATTAGTACTGTAGCTGTATGGAGGGGGGGTTTTAGTCATTTTTAGTACAATCAAATCACATTATTATGATCACTAGCTAACATCAAGAGAAACCATTGTGTGCCGTATGCACAGCAGCTAGACAGGCTGGGGGTGACTCAATACGGTCCCGGTAGGTTGTGACAGGTATCTGGTATGCTTACTGTATCTGGTATGCTTACTGCATCCCACAGCTGCTGATCGGACCATATAACAAAAAACAACCATCCAGGTGCTCCCACAGATGCTCCTGGGTTCAAGTCTAAGGGATAAGAGGGAGTTTTCTAGCCATTACTATTATTTATTTTAGAGCACCATTAATTTGCAGGGAGCTGTACAAGCCAAGGGGTTCAGGTACATAATACATATATAATAATATTAAGTAACAAACTGATATGGAAGAAGAGAGGGCCCTGACAGCGAGAGCTGACAATCTACAATGCCATGTGATATCACATTGTCTTGCTCTCCGCCCCAGGGAAGTTAATTAACAAATATGGGTATACCTGATTTCCAAGCATGGATTCATACTCAAATTCATTCAGAGTGACTTTAACATGGATGAGTGGCTCAGAGAATGTCACAAAACATTCCCAAGACTATAATGCTGACACCACCAGCTTGAGTTATTCCAGCAATGGTTGCAGGGTGTTTGTGCTCTAATGTTTTTTATCTGACATGCCAACATTCATCCATTTAAATAAGCAGAAAATGAGACTTATTGCAGAATACAACCCTTTGCTAATCAACAGAGGTTTCATTCTGATATTTCTATGAAAATGGAACCCTATTCTGCTGGTGCAACTTTGTTAGCAAAGATGAAGTGACCATTAGTAATGAGCGATTACGTTGACTATCGTCATCAGGTCGATAGTGGCAATTATCAAGAAGATTTCCGATAGTCAATAATAGATTATCGCCGATGACCATTAAAGTCTATGGGAGAGGAAAAAACACCTTTATTTTTACACCCAAAAAAGGGCGGAGAAGCTGGAATTAAAATCCCACAACAGTCAAATGGTAAGTGCTACATCCCTTTGGGAACCCCCTTTAAAGGGTTTTAAAAGCCACAAAAAAATCACAACCATTCACTAAACCCCGTCTTTTCAGCACAGCCTGAAACCCTTTAAAACCCGCAAGACCCCCCCAAAATTTAAAAAAAGGGGCCCAAAGGCAATATGATTTAAAACCCTCAAATTTTACTTTAACCCGGACATTGAATTCCCTGTTCTGGAAGCAGCATGACCCCAAAAACCCGCAGACCCCCCCCAATTTAAAAAAAATGCCGGAAATAGGAGTCTTTGAACCACCATTTTTTTAACTGGAAATTGACTAAACCCGTCCTTACCCCAGTAAGACCATTAAACCTGTCTGACCCACGATTAAAAAAGGGGCCGGAAAAAAGGGAGCCTTTTAACCACCATTTTAGTTTTAATGGACATTGACTAAAATCTTCCCTGTACCGCAGTTGACCATTAAACCTGTCTGACCCCACCCGATTAAAAAAATGCCGGAAAAAGGAACTTTGGGAAACCCCCATTTTAGTTAATTTGGGCATTGGGCATACCCGTCCATTACCGCATAAAACCCCAAAAACCTTTTTTGACCCCCAAATTAAAAAGTGGGCCCAAAAAAAGGGGCTTTGGGAAACCCCCATTTTTGTTGAACTGGACCATTTATATATCTTTCCTTTTAACCCCCCCGAAAGAAACCCTTAAAAACCCGTTGACCCACAGGGTTTAAAAAATGCCGGAAAAAAGGGGCTTTTAAAACCCCCATTTTAGTTAAATTAACCTTTACTATATCTGTCCAACCCAGAAAGAACCCCAAAAACCTTTTGAACCCCAATTTTAAAAAAAAGGGCCCGGGAAAAAGGAGCTTTTAACCACCATTTTAGTTTTAAATGGACATTGACTATATCCCCCCTCCTTACCCCAAAAATTTCCATTTTAAAACCCGTTTTGACCCACAGATTAAAAAATTCCCGGAAAAAAAGGGGCCCCTTTTAACCACCCCTTTTTTGTTGAACTGGACATGGCTATACCCGTCCTGTAAACCGGAGTATGACCATTAACCCTTTCCCGACCCACAGATTAAAAAAAATTTTTTGGGAAAAAAGGGGCTTTTAACCAATTTTAGTTTAAATGGACAATTTTTACTTTTTCCCCGTCCGGGGCCCCACAAAGAGCCCCAAACCCCGATGACCCCCAATTTAAAAAATTTCCGGGGAAAAAGGAAAAACTTTTTAACCACCATTTTTTGGTTTTTAACTGGACATTGACCCTTTTCGGGGGTGTTTTCGCATATGACCATTAAAAACCTTCCCGACCCACAGATTTAAAAAATGCCGGAAAAAAGGGGCTTTAACCCCATTTTTTGTTTTAAAAGGACATTGATATTTTTTTGGTCCCGTAACCCCAAAATTACCATTAAACCTTCCCGACCCACAGATTTAAAAATTTCCCAAGGGAAAAAAGGGGTCTTTAAAAACCCCAATTTTTTTTGAACTGGACCCTTGCTATCCTTGTTCCACCGCCTAAGCCCCAAAAATTTTGACCCCCAGATTTTAAAAAATCCTGGGAAAAAAAGCTTTTAAAACCCCCCCAAACCTTTTTGTTTAAATGGAAATTGACTAACCCCGTCCTTGGACCGCCAAAAGGGGCCCCAAAAACCGCTGACCCCCCCGAAATTTTTAAATTTCCGGAAAAAGGGGTTCCCTTTTTAACCACCATTTTTGTTTTAAATGGGCTTGACTAAATTTGTCCTTTACCGCAGAAAGACCATTAAAAATTCTGACCCACAGATTAAAAAGTGCCGGAAAAAAGGGGGACTTTGAACCCCCATTTTGGGGTTTAACTGGGCTTGAAATATATTGTCCCCCTTTTCCGCAGAATGACCATTAAAACCCGTCTTACCCCCCAGATTAAAAAAATGCCCCAAAAAGGAGACTTTGAACCCCATTTTAGTTGAACTAAAATTGACTATTTTTGGGCCTTTCCCCCAAAATGACCATTAAACCTGTCTGAAAACCCCCAGATTAAAAAGTGCCGAAAAAGGGGTCTTTAAAACCCCCATTTTGTTTCAATGGACATTTACTATATGGCCCTGTACCGCAAAATTACCATTAAACCTGTCTGACCCAAAAGATTAAAAAAGGGAAAAAAAAGGAGCTTTTAACCCCCCCATTTTAGTTTTAAATGTCATTTTCTATACCTTTTCCTTACCCAGAAAGACCAATTAAAAAACCCGTCTGACCCCACAAATTAAAAATTGCCGGGAAAAAAGGGGTCCCTTTTAACCAACCCTTTTTGTTAAATGGACCCTTTTACTAATTGTCCGGGCCCCATAAAGACCCCAAAAACCCCTGACCCCCAGAATTTTAAAAAATCCGGGAAAAAAGGGGCTTTTTAAACCCCCATTTTTTTGTTGAACTGGAAAAATTGACTATCCCTGTACCCCGCATTTTCCCAAAAACCTGCTGACCCCCAAATTTTAAAAATTTTTGGAAAAAGGAGGCCTTTAACCACCATTTTTTGTTTTTAAATGGACATTGACTAACCCGTTCCCTTTTAACAAAATAAACCCTTAAAAACCCGTCTGACCCACAGATTAAAAAATTCCCCAAAAAAGGGGACCCTTTTTAAAACCCCTTTTATTGAATTGGAAAATTTTACTATATCTGTCCCTGGACCCGCAAGGGTTAAACCCTTTAAAACCCGTCTGACCCACGGGGTTAAAAAAGGGCCCGGGGAAAAAAGGGGACTTTGAAAACCCCAATTTTTTTGGGGTTTTAACTGGACATTGACTATTTCCCTGGGCGTGGGCCAACCCGGAGAGCCCCAAACCCTGCATGACCCCCCCGTTTAAAAAATCCGGAAAAAGGAGTCTTTGGGAAACCCCCTTTTAGTTGAACTGGACATTGACTATATCTGGGCCGTACTCAGAAAAGACCATTAAACCTGTCTACCCCAAGATTAAAAAGTGCCGGAAAAAGGGGGTCTTTTTAACCCCATTTTAGTTTTTAAATTTGGGCATTTTGGGCTAGATTTGGGGCCGGGGCCCAAAATAAAAGGCCCCCAAAAAATGCTGACCCCCCCCAATTAAAAAAAATGCCGGGAAAAAGGACCCTTTTAACCAACCAATTTTTTGTTTTTCTGGGCCTTGACTATATTTTCCTTTACCGCAGAATTTACCCTTAAACAAACCTGTCTGACCCAAAAGATTAAAAAGTGCCGGAAAAAAGGGGACTTTGAAACCCCCATTTTAGTTGAACTAGACCCTTGGGCTAAATTTTGTCCCTTTCCCGAAGGGCCCTTTAAAACCCGTCCCGAAACCCCCAATTAAAAAAGTGCCCCAAAAAGGGTCTTTAACCACCATTTTAATTTTAATGGACATTTACTATATCGGGGCCCGGGCCCAAAATTAACCCAAAAAACCCGCCTGACCCCCAGTTTAAAAAAATGCCGGGAAAAAGGGGTCCCTTTAACCACCATTTTTGTTGAACTGGACATTGCAAAACCGTCCCGTACCGAGTAAAACCAATTTAAACCCGTCTGACCCACAAATTAAAAAAATGCTGGAAAAAGGAGCTTTAAAAACCCCCAATTTTAAATTTTAACTGGAAAATTGACTAAAACCCGGGGCCTGGGGGGGATGGGGGGGGCAGGGGAATGGGCCAATTAAACCCCTGTCTGAAACCCCCACAAATTAAAAAGGGGGCGCTGGAAAAAGGAGAAATTTGAAAACCCCACCCCCCTTTATTTTTTTAATTTTTTTTGACCCCCCCCGGACTATTCCCCTGGGGGCCCCCGGGCCCACGAGGCAAAATTGAAAAAAACCCTGCATACCCCCCCGATTTAAAAGGGAATTTTTTCTGGAAAAAGGGGTCTTTAACCCCCCCCCCAATTTTAGGTTTTTCCCCGTTACCCTTGACCCTATATCTGCCCCGCCAACCCGCAGTTTTTCCCACTTTTCCAAACCCTTTTTGTTCCCTTTTACCCACCCAGGGGGAAAAAAGTGGCCCCGGGAAAAAGGGGAAGACCCCTTTTTTTTTTTTTTTGGAAACCAAACCCCCCTTTTTAAATTGGAACCCCGGACCCCCCTTTTTTTTACTATAATCGTCCCCCTTTTCCGCGGGAAACCATTAAAACCTGGTTCTGAAAGCCCAGGTTTACAAAAGTTGCGGAAAAAAGGAAGACTTTTAACCCCCCATTTTTTTATTTGAGGGGGGGACACCCAAGGGCCCATTTTGGGGGAAAAAAGGGTTGCTTTCTGATCTTGGGGTTATTTTCCTTACCCCCCAAGGGGCCCCCAAAGCGGCCCAAATGCGTTGCCCCTAAGGGGGGGCCCGAGAGGTGAAAAACCTTAAAGACAGACACCCCCCGGCCAAGAGAAACCCTTTGAAAACCTTGGCCCTTTTAGTTGCCCTTGGACCCCCCCCTTGACCCCCAAATTTCCTTTTGTTTCCCGGGGGAACCCCCCCCGAACAAAAGACCATTAAACCCTTTTTCCCCCAGATTAAAAAGTGCCGGGGGGAAAAGGGCTTTTAACCACCATTTTAGTTGAATTGGGCATTGACTAAGGGTTTTTCCCCGAAACCCCAAAAATGACCAAATTTAAAAACCCCGGGCTGACCCACAAATTTAAAAAAAACCGGGGGAAAAAAGGGGGTTTGAACCCCCATTTTTTGTTTTAAATGGACATTGACTATTCCTGCCAGGGGGCCACAGCATGAGCCCCAAACCTGCATGAACCCCCAGATTTTTAAAAAATGCCGGAAAAAGGAGTCTTTTAACCCCCATTTAGTTGAACTGGACATTGACAAATCTGTCCTTTACCCAGAAAGACCATTAAACCTGTCTGAACCCCCCAGATTAAAAAATGCCGGAAAAAGGAGTCCTTTTTAAACCCACCATTTTAGTTGAACTGGGCATTTGGCCTTATTCTTTAACCCAGAAAGACCCCAAAAACCCGCTGACCCCCCAGATTTAAAAAGGGCCGGAAAAAGGAGCTTTTTAACCCAAACCCTTTTAGTTGAAAATAATTTTGACTAATCCCGTCCTGGGGCCCCAGATGACCCCCAAAAACCCGCCTGACCCCCAGATTTTAAAAATTTCCGAAAAAGGAAATCTTTTGGGAAACCACCATTTTAGTTTAAAGGGGCATTGACTATATTTGTCCTGACCGCAAATGACCATAAAACCTGCTGACCCACAGATTAAAAAGTGCCCAAAAAAAGGGGCTTTGAAACCCCATTTTAAATTTTAACTGGGGCATTGACTATATCTGTCCTTTACCCCGAGGACCATTAAACCGTCTGACCCCCAGATTTAAAAAAATGCCGGGAAAAAAGGGGCTTTGAACCCCAAATTTTTTTTTAAATTGGGGCATTGCTATACCTTTCCTGTAAACCCCAGATGAAAATTAAAAACCCGTCTGAAAACCCCCAAAATTTAAAAAAAACCGGAAAAAAGGGGACTTTGAACCCCCAAATTTAAATTTAACTGGAAAATTGACTATATCTTTTGTACCGCAGAATTTACCCTTAAACCCGTCTGAAAAAATTAAAAAGTCTGGGAAAAAAGGGCTTTTTTAAACCCCCATTTTTGTTTAAATGGAATTGACTATCCCCGTCCGGGGCCCCAAACAAAGAGCCCCAAAACCCGGGATGAACCCCCCAATTTAAAAAATCCGGAAAAAAGGATCTTTTAACCACCAATTTTTGTTGAACTGGACATTTAATTAAACTTCCTGTAAACCCCAAGGGACCCTTTAAATCTGTCTGAAAAAACAGTTTTAAAAAAATTCCGGGAAAAAAAGCTTTAAAACCCCCCTTTTGTTGAACCGGGGCATTGGGCTAACCCCTTTTTTGTAAACCCCAGAATGACCAAATTTAAAACCTTTTCTACCCACAGATAAAAAATGCCGGAAAAAGGAGCTTTTTAACCCCCCAAATTTTTGTTTAAATGGACATTGACTATATCGGGGCCTGGAAACCCGCAAAATGACCATTAAAACCCCGTCCGACCCACAGATTTAAAAAGTGGGGAAAAAGAACTTTAAACCCCCATTTTGTTTTGAACTGGACATTGATAGACCTGTCCTTGGTAACCTACATCTGTTAAAGTTTTCCTGTACCCCCCGGGTCAATTCAGGGGAAAATTTGTATCAGCATTTTTTACATGCCATTTTTTTTTAGTATTTAATTCTAGAAAACACATTTTTAAAATAGGATGGAATCCCCCAGCTTTGTTTTCTTTTTTTTTTAATTATTTAAAGGGGTTGTCCACTACGGGGATTGCTACATTTTAAAGTCTTGCAAAAACAGTCATTTTGCAATAGGGTGTCCATAAACAGTGTCCTACCTATTCCTGTTTTTGAAGAAAATCCCCTTGACCACTTTTGCAAGGGAAGAAAAAATTCTTTTAAAAAAACCACATTTTTAGAATAGGACCTTAATTCCTGCATTTCAAAGCAGCATGACCCAAAAAATTATAAAAATAATTTCTCAGCCACTGTTAAAAAATTTTGAGGGAAAAGGCACTTAAGCCACATTTCTGTTCCAAAGGACCATGATTCTAGCTGTACCACAGCAAAAGGGGCCCCAAAAAAATTTTAAAAATACTTTCACCACTGTTTTAAAAAATTTTGAGGGAGAAAACCACTTTTGAAGCCACATTTCGTTCCCAAAAGGGCCATATTATAGCTGTATTTAAAAACACCCTGACCCCAAAACCCTTGACAATTTCAACAAATTCAAAAGATAAGTGAGAAATGGAATTGGGTTTTGTCATAAAAATTGGTGTCTTTTTTCAGTCTCCTCACAGCAAAACCAGCAAAATGATCTTTTTGGAAGAGAATAAAAATTGCAGAGAGAAATACATTTTAAAAAATTTTTTTTAAGAGGACCATTTCTGTTTGAAGAGGAATTGAATAACCGGGAATAATGGTGACCTCGGCAATTGGGGGCCCCAAATCACAAGATCCATTCCTGATTTATCTTGAAAAATCAAACAATCAACATTATCTGTGGAAAGCCGGATGCATTTGTCTGTAATGACTCCTCCAGCTGTGCTAAAGGTCCGCTCAGATATGACGCTGGATGCTGGGCATGACTACACCACTATGGCATGGCGAGCGTGCTCGGGACTTTCATCCATTTTGGATACCCAGAAGTCGATTGGGTCCGGAAAACATCCAAAAACATCGGTGTTGAGATGCAGATAGTCGTGCACCATGATCTTAAGCTGGTCTCTCTGTGTTGTATGTGTGCCCTGCATTATATGCGTTGGTGAGGTGGTAAATATAGATTGCCAGAGGTCACCCACTCGGCTTCTGCCACATTGCCTGCTGCTGCTACGGCTACTTGGCACTCTACTGCTGTCACGTCGCTGATGTTGTTCCACCGTGACATTTGAAGACCGTGAAGCAGACGAAACAGATGTCTCCAGTTGATCAATCAGCAAGGTCTCCATTTCCTGCATTTTACTCTCTATTTGGGTGGGTGAAAGGAAAGTGCTGAGTTTTGTTGTGTACCAGGGAACCAGGAGGGTGGCCACCCAGTAACTGTTGTTCATTTGGATGGCCTTAATGCGAGGATCATGATGGAGGAAATGGAGCATCCAAGCACTCATTTGAGAGATGGAGCCTTGATTTCCCAAGCCTCTGGGTCGACGGGCACTAGAAAACTCATCTTTCTCATCTTCCTCCTCCGCCTCAAATTCACGCCAACCTCTTTCCAAGGCAGGGACGTCGGTAACGTCAGTGTCTAGGAATACCCTCCTCCTCCTCCTCCTCCTCCGCTTCCTCTAGCACAGCTTCAACACAGCCCTGACTTGCCTCAGATGATGCGCCCTGAGAGTTGAGGCACCGCCTTGCACTAGCCCTGGACCCTGAACCACTGCCTAATGAAGACCGATAAAATTGTGAAACTGTCGGGCCTTGTGGATTCGACGGAGAGAAAGGCTCTGTGTCCGTATCTGTGTCCGTCTCCTCCTCCGTCGCTGGCGGGACCTGATGTTTCATGTTGACAAGGGCATTGTCCGCACTGATCATTTTGGTGGCTTCTTCAAAACTGGCATGGATGGTGCAGAGCTCTTTAACCTGCCTCCACTCTCGGTGGCTCAACACCCCGAGGTCCGCACCGCTGCTTGTCAGGCCATGTGTCACTTTGTACTGCGCTGCTGCCACAATCGCTGGAGCATGTGGAGGGTGGAATTCCAGCGTGTTGCCACATCAACAATGAGACGGTTGACGGGGAGGGGG
>JAODAL010078386.1:0-12933 GCA_025379985.1 Phyllomedusa bahiana
ATAAAATCTTCCAGTCTCTGATCTAACTAAGTTGTAAGGATCGCAGCTAACAGAAGAGCTTTCTCTGTGAAGAAATAGTCCAAACAGCTCAGCGAAATTATTCTAAGGCAGAGCGCACGTCCTACTGCTATGAGACGCTGAGACCACACGAGGCTGAACAGGAAGGGCTGTTCTTTTGTATAAACGAAGGTAATGGGGATTTTTTCCAGCCAATAGCAACCATACACAACCCAGTCATGAAATTGCACCACAATCTCACCCTGCTCTATTCTGTAAGCTGATTTGCTGGCCGCCAAAATGACAGGAAGCGCCGAAAATGGCGCGATCTTAATAGATGATGCACAGATTTTAACTTAAATTATCGAATGATTTAAAAAATCGATCCCCAAAAAAAACTGTGCCGATTTCAACTTTGTCGAGAATAATCACTCAACACTCGTACTGATGATTGTCCTTTCCCACTAGCTCAGGAGGCATATGTGGGTGTGCCTGGGCATCCATCAGGTGGTGACGGGTGAGAAACCGTAATAACCCGACTGTGTACTTTTTTGACCAACCCTGAAGGAAGTTGTGGGTACACAAGGATGGTTTTCCTACTGGTGGCACAGGTGAGAATTATTCAGAGACTACAACAGTCCTTTCCCACCAGTCCAGAAGCATGTTGGCATATGTGGGTGCACTTGTGTGACTTTTGTTGCTAGCACAGTTGAGAATCATTTAGAGGGCACAACTGTACATTCCCACCAGCCCAGGAGTATTTTGGCATACATGCATACACATACTCTCTCCTCTTTCTGGCAACGTGGGTCAGTGTTTCGGAAAACACCCTTGTTGCTTTCACCCCAGCCGAGAAGCAAGTTGTCATATGTGGTTACATGTGTTTTCCTGCTGATGGCACAGGCGAGAATACGATTGTCCATTCCCACCAGCCCCGGAGCAAGTTGGGATATGTCTACACAAGGGCTAGCCTTCAGCTGGTGATATGCGTGAGCATCCTTCACAGAATACAATCCTACTTTCTCACCAGTTGACTAGTAAGCTGGCATACAAGGGTACACAAGGGCCATCTTTCAGCTGGTGGTACAGGTGCCTGATATCTTTGAGTTCCTCCCACCCCCATTACATTTCCCATGTTTTATGACCAGTGACTACAAACCTCAAGAGCTGGAAATTCCTCCATTTCTCCCAATAACATGACTCCCATACCAGTTTTACAAGGGATGTGACCTGCATAATTTCCATGTGCTGGTTCTAATATAATAGATGGTAACACATTGATGTGGTCTCTGCCTCCTCTCCAATAGTCAGGGAGGTTGTCTTGATCTAGTAGGGTGCACTGCTTGTTGTGGCCCCACATTGACCTTCGATGATCTCTGGCTCTGATCCACGGTCTACATCACCCATAGGATGCCGCTATTCCATATTGTGTGAATATTAAACATCTTATTTCCACGGCATATTAATAGATTTCATAATGTCCATGCCAGGGCTCATCAAGAGGTTATCCACCATTTGCTACACCCCAACCTCAATGCAGTCAGATGAAATGTCAGGAGAGGAGAAAAGTGCTGAATACCGTGCAAGGGGAGATGTTGTCGGGTTCCTGGCAGAACTGTGCAGCTATTGGACTTCCTATAACGCTCTTCTTTGATATCTGCTGACTCCCATGGAAATTCACCTGTCAGCAAGCAGTAGAGAACAATTCCAAAGGACCATACATCCAGAGTGGAGTCTACCAGTAAAGCGTCCTTGCCGTTCAGTCGGTGGATCTCTGGAGCCATGTAGCTGGCAGTGCCGGACCTTCTATATGTCATGGTTCCTTTGCCGGGATATACCAAAAATCTGTAATCTTGATAGAATGGCAGTCCTTGTCAAACACCAAATATATTCTGGCTTGATATCCAGATGCACCAGCCCCATACCTTTCATGAATTCCAGGGCACTGGAGAGCTGCACAGCACATCTCTTCACCATGTTTTCTGGGAGTCCATCCTGAAATAGAGGAGCAAAAGAGGTCAATACATGAACATTTTACCATGGACGAAGGATATGGGAAGGTATTTTCTCAAAGAAATCTGGACTTCAATTTTAAATGAGGTAAAATGGAGCAAACAGATCCCCAAGTGTGCCAGCTCCGGGTGGGAAAAGTACCCCTCTGTCTTGAAGGCGGTGCCATAAGTTCCAATTGTTTGGATGGGATGAGAGGAAGGACATTCAAATGCCAGGGGAACTAAAATTAAATGGTTTTTCTTTTGGACAGGTGCTTTATCCCTTTTTTGATCTGTTTAGGAGAACATAATAACGGGTGTGCAATCCCTATAGGGTTTTTTTGTATTGTTTATTGGACAGATGGAAATTTTTAAACTAATCCAAAGGGACTGTCCGACCTTTGGCCCTTACCTATTGGGTCTAATTGAAATTTTTGAGGAGAAATTTACAAAAACCCAACCGTTTGTGAATACAAAGGGGTGTATAGGCCTAAACTTGGAGGTATAGTAAAAACCAACTTTTTAAAGCTGGTTTTTTTTTTTGGTTAAAATCAAACATGCAATGTGTTTCCAGAGCAATTCTCTGCTTAAAACAGTTATTGAACTAAAGAACTGGCAGCCTATAATTAGTTAGTACTAAAGGAGGCTCACGTATTTAAAAACCCCTTTTTAAAAAGTAGCGCAAAAAACAAAATTTTTTAACATTAAATTTCAAAATTTTAAAAACTTCAATTTAAAACCTATAAATATAAAATTTTAAAAAATTAAATATTAAAAAATACTGTTTGGTTAATAATGCTATTTGAAAAGGTTGAATCTAGGGTATCGATCTTTTCAGCCCATGGGGGTTTATAGTATTTAATTTATAGACCCAAATATTCACGTTAGCCAACTATTGTGACATCATGCTTTTCAATTCAATCCCCTAAAGGGCTGGACAGTAAACCACGGCTTAATTCCGGGGTTTTTTCCCCACGAAATGTTGGGAAATCTTTTACATTTTACTATGTTTGACATTATCCCGGGGTTTTATCAAACGTTTTAAAAGTTTCAATTTTTGTCTTCCGACATATTGTATTCCCATTGGAACTAGATAACAAATGTCGATGTACACGTTAAGTGATTTTTGATGGAAATGTCTCCCTGTGTAAAAAACCGAAATCCCTCGGCATAAACACTTTCCAGCACTTCGGAAAATGATTGAAGTTTGATCTCAAAGCATTTGACTGTCCCGCGCCATCTTTTACTTTTGTTTTGGTTGGTTAATTTAGATGGAATATTTTATTTTTATTTTTTTTGCGGTTTCTAAAATTTTTTGCTATTAGGTAAAATGGAGCACGGGTCTAATTTTTTAAAAATCCCAGTGTTCTTTAAAAAGGTGTCTTATATTTCTACTCGATATGGCCTATGGGTATATTTTTAATATCCTCCCTTTGGGGTTTTTATCAAAAAAATAAATAACTGTTGTCGGTACTCTTAAAATTTTAGTTTTAGCATGTTTTTCTTTCTTTTAATAAAAGGACAGAAAACTAAAATTTCACTCACTGTGGTTTCAGTAAAAAAATTGCAGCCCCCTCCACCCACAGTGGGGTTTTTATTTAAAAACCCACTTTTTTAAAAAACATCCACCCTACCTTCCCCCAAATAGGTCGTCGATAAAAAATTTGTAGTAGAGTTTTTTTAAAAAAAAATTTATTTAAAGCAGAGCTATAAACAGCTCAAAAAACCCCCATAAAAAGGTTTTGGAAAAGGGTGGGGACCTCTTGTCCCCATCGCAGTGCCAATCTGCTGGTGAAAATGGGAGCGATTGTACTGAAAATAAATATTTTTTAAAATTTTCAACCCTTCAATTAAAAAATTGCTTAAAATGGAGTAATTTTAAATCCTATCTAAAGATAAAGCAGTTTCCCGCCCCCAAAGAGGGCGGGGTATTTTGAAAAAAGGAAAAGGGGCAATCACAAGTTAAAAAAAAAGCAACATTTAAAATTCACCCAAGTCCCAAAGAACCGATCGAATCTTTAATAAAAATTAACTCCCTTACGAATGGCTGCAGGTACAAATCAAAAATGGGATAAATTTGAAAGTGATGATCCTACCCTGGAAATAATCCCCCCCGGAAGACCAATTATTTTGATCCTTGTGTACCTTCGGTAGGTGATAAAAAATGTGGAAATAGTTGGGTTTTTGATTAATAAAAACTTTTCATTTTTGTCAATGCTCTATTCAAGGGCATGATTGACAAAATAAGAAAAAAAGTTCTGCAATTCTTCGTATACCGAAGGACTCACTACTTTGTAATAAAGTATCATTCAATATCCTCAGTGCCTCATTGTGGTAGTCCACTATAATTTTGTATCACCACAGCCCCCCCGCTGTCTGCATTTCTGACAATATCTTTGTCAGCCAATGAGGACAAAGCTTTCTGCTCATTTTTTGGGGGGGAATTTATTTTTTTTTTTTTTTTTAAACACTCAAATCTCTACTTAGTCATGTTATACTTTAATATAATTACCCTGTGTCAGTCGGGTAAAATTTAGATATTGGCTTAACCTTCATTTCTCTTTTTGTTTAATAAATTCTCCTCCTCACTCTCAGGATTTTTCTGCTCTCTAAATGTTCATGGTTTTCAATATCTATATGACCACTATCTTTTCTAATCTTATTTTTTTAATGTCTTTTTTTTTTTATTTTTAATAAACCTCCTTAGCGTTAATTTCCTAAAAATATGTTCAATATATCTAAACAGAATAATAGCTGAAAGCATGCATGGTCTCCTCTGAGGAGTGCGGTGGGGATAGACCACTTTGAACACTGATCAGTGAAACAAAGGTTAGAAAAGGTCAAGAACAGTTGAGTAGAAAATTGGTCTATAGTGAGACAGTCTAAAAGATGCACACAGATCAAATTCCTAAATACAGTTCTATAGCAAAAGGCTTGATACATGAATATCTATAGACTTGTGCTGAAGTGAGGCATAAAATAGAAATCTCCATTACACAGTCAAGAGACTGATCTACCTTCTCTACTGTTCTCTAGTCCTCGGCCTGTAGGGGGCGTCCTCTATAGCTAGAAGGAAGGTTTCACCATTATAGACAGATTCTTTACTGTAAGAGCAGTGACATCATGAAGCATGAGAGGTTGTGATGGTGGGAGTCATTAACAAAACTCAATAAATGCTTTGACTTTGAAAAATTATATCACAGGTTATGGGAACAAGATTCTGGAGTCGGAGTGCTGAGCCAGAGATTATTCTGATTGCAGGATTTGTCAGGAAGAAATTGTTCCTCATGGGGACAATTGGCTTCTGCCTCGTGGGGGGTTTTGCCTTCCTCTGGATTTACTGTAGGGTTATAGGTTGGGCGTGATGGACCGGTCTTTCTAACCATTCTGTTACTATGATTTTATGTGGGCGCCTGAGGGCTGGAGGAGTGGTGCTGCAAGTTTCTAATATCTGGAGTAGCATAACAAAGGATCAAGTAGAATGTGTGGACCAACCCAGCAGGATTAAAGGCAGATCCCAGTGCCCCCTATAGGAAACATCACCACATTGTATATAGAGGATATATGATGTGACCACTCTGGATTAACACTGTAGGGTTATAGGTCGGGTGCGATGGACCGGTCTTTCTAATCTTATCTGTACTATGGTCTAACATGGGCGCCTGATGGCAGGAGGAGTGGCAACGCAAGTTTCTAGTATCTGGAGGAATATTACAAAGGATCAAGTAGAATTTGTAATCCTGCTGGGTTGGTCCAAAGTATGGCAGATCCCAGTTGCCTCTATAAGAGACATCACCACATTTAATATAGAGGACTATAGGATGTGACCACTCTGTCGGGGAGGGGGAGACCAGTCTATGGCAGTGACACTTTCTCTTGATGTAGCAGACGCTCCTGTCATGGATCTTAAGAATCATTAGAATCAGTTGTTGGAATCTTTTTTTTTTTTTTTTTACCTTCATCTACATTTTTCTAAATGAAATATTTCAGTTTTCCTCTAAGTCTTCGATTTCACTTTTAGGCTCAAAAGGTGAGAAAATGGTTGGATTTATCAATACTGTGTGGTACTTGGTCATTCAAGGCAGCACATGTATCATAGTGATAAATTCTGTGGCTATCTACATGACCATCAATGTAGTGTCCATACAGGGTAACCCCCCCCCCACCTCACCCCACCAATACTCTGCAACCTGGTTCATGCTAGGTCTCCCCCAGCTGTGCCTGGACCAGCAAGTACGGTCTAGTCTAACTTTACACTTTATCAGTGGGCTTACTTTTTGCCACCTAATGTGCTGCATCTCACACTACACCATGCCCTTTGTCATGCTGTTATTGCGTCAGATGATACTTTGTCGTCTATTTCCAGTTTTCAGAAACCATCTAAAACCATAATGTAGCATAAAGAATGAACACTATTTTTGACACAAAGTGGGCAGATTTCTAGCACATTCTCCTTTTTTAAAAAATGTGCCACAGTGCCTTAAACCAGCTGTATCCCCGATGGGTGTAATATCCAATGTAGCTGCAGGAGCCAGAAACCAAAGCCCATACTGGATTAAAATGGTATCACAGGTGATGAGCCTTATCCCTATGATGTCACGGGGGTGGGAAGTCTACAAGAACCCGTCCAGTGTCTTAAATTTTAAGGTCTGCATCTCCCACCCCTTTGGATTGGGTGGAGCTCTTTCTATGATAAGGGAAAAATTGTCACCTGGGAAACTAAATCTTGTGTGAAACTTTCTACTTTTAAAGAAAAGTTTTTATAATCTCAACCCAAAATCAAGTAGCCCTAGATGGACTTCGTTCGGCTTTACTGCCATTGATCTCTTCTTGGCACCCATGTCCCCTCGCTATGAGAGGGTACAATGAAAGACGCCTTAAATGTGTTTGCATAAATACCTCGTGTTGTCTTGGGCTGACATGACTTACTGCTGCTATTTTTGTGCTGTTTTCTATAAGCATTCTTAAATAAATATTTTTTGCATCTTTTTACCTGATTTGGACTTTTGGTCTTGTGCTGGAAAATACACAGTCTCTGCACCCATGTCCCCAAAAAGCCTGTGCCCTAACAATGGTCATCAACCATTTACTACACTCCAGCCCTAATACAGTCAGGAGAGGAGATGGAAGTGCTGGATACTCTGCGGGGGAGATGTTGGGTTCCTGGCAGATACAACTTTGCAGATATTACTCATTGTAATCTGTCCAGATTCCTCGGGTAGATTCTTGTTCAGCATCTGCAGCAGCCAAAGCTTTTCAGGTGACAGATTTATTTATCTTATTTGCCTGGGACCATAAAGACCACAATGGGGCAAACTTGGCTTGTGGCCAGATATAGAATCTATCCGGCCGCAGGCATAAGTTGGCCCCATTGTTACCAGGTCTTTAGAGGCACGTTTACTGGTAAATGAGGACTAGTGTTGAGCGATTTTTATCGACAAAGTTGAAATCGGCAAGGTTTTTATGGTGATCGAAATTTCCAGATCATGCGAAAATTTAAAGGGTTTTAAAATTGTGAAATCATCTATTAAGATCGCGCCTTTTTCGGCGTTCCTGTCATTTTGGCGGCCAGCAAATCAGATTACAGAATAGAGCAGGGTGAGATGTGTGTGCGACGTCATGACTGGGATGTGTTGGTTGCGATTGGCTGGAAAAAATCACATTTACCTCGTTTTACATAGAAACAGCGTTTCCTGTTTTAGGGCCTCGGTGTCTCTCAGCGTCTCATAGGGATAGGACCTGCGTCTGCCTGTGGCCAAACAGCTCAGCGAAATTGTCTATTTCTTTCACAGAGAAACCTCTACTATTAGCTGTGATCCTTCCAATTTAGTTAGATTAGAGATTTGAAGATTTTATGTAGTTGGGGCTAGAGAATTTTAAAAGCGGATTCCCGCTGAAAATTTCCCGGGCGGTGGGAGCGGGGGGGGGGGGGGGGCCCCGGGCGAACCAGACAAGTCTTTCTATAAAGAACATGGAAAAAGTTCACCAAGCTTAGTGTGCATTGTAGGGGAAAATTCTTTTTTATTAACATTTTGTTTTAAAATATTTCCGGGATTTTGGGGGCCAGCTGAACTTATTTGGATCACCATTTCTAGAACTGCAGGTTCTTTGTTGGGCTGAAAAAATCCATTTTTTATGGTATACATTTAGATAGGTGTTAAATTTTTCCATTCCCCTGTGACTGTTTATATTCCCCTTGCATTTTTAAATTACAAACCGCAATTTGTAGTCAGAAACAGGTTTTTTGTTGAAAAAAAATTTGTGTTTTCGTACGAAAAAAATCAGTTGGGGCTATGTTCACACGGAAAATTGGGGGACGTAATTACGCCCCGAATTAGGGGCTCGGGGGAGGGGGGGGGCGGGGGGGGGGGGGCCCCCCGGGGGGAGGGAGGGGGGGTAAAGGGGGGCCGGCACTTCGCCGGCCCATAGACTATAAATGCTTACGGCGGGTATCCCCGCAAAAAGTGAATGTCAATTATTTTCCCCCGCCCGGCGGATTCGCCGGGGGGGGAAAAGGGGAGCGTAAATTCCATAGTTCTCTATGAGAACTGTGAATTCCGAATGAAGGGGCTTTTTTCGGACCGAAATTGGCGCACTTGGGCGTAATACGGACCGAAATACGGCCCCATTTTTAGCCGTGTGAAAATTTTTGGGCCTTGGGGTTTTGTTTTTTGATTTTGCGCCCCCAGCTTGTTCATTGATGCGCATCCACTTTTAAATTTAAAACGCAATTCTATATTCCCCACAGGTGAATTGAAAGGTGCAAAAAAATACCGTGTATTATCCCGAAAACCTTTAAACAGTTACAGACAAAACAGACCCCTTTTTTTCCGGCACTTTTTAAATTTGGGGGTTTTGCGGGTTTGGGGTCATGCTCCCTTTCCCCGGAAGGGATATTCAATTTTCCGGGTTAAGTAACATGGATGGTTCAAATCTTTATCCCTTCCTGGCCTTTTTTTTTTTTGTGGGTGTTTGCAGGTTTAAGGGTCGGGCTGTGGTACAAAAACGGGATAGTAAATTTGGGTCTGTGAATTTTTTTTTCTGTAAACTTTTTTTAACCCAAAGTGTTTTGCCTAAGATGTAGCACGAAAATTCCATTTAAAACTTTTGGGGGATTTTTAATTTCAGTTCCCCACCCTTGTTTGGGTGTATTAATGGTTTTGTTGCTCCCCCATAGACCTTTTAATGGAAAATCGTTTCTTAATCGATGTCACTATGGGAAAAACCCTTTTATCATAGGGGCCCCCCGGGGGACTATCGCTCGTTCTCGTACCCAAAAAGAAAATTTCCGTAAAAACACTAATGAGGACACAATTGTTTCAGGATGGTCCCCTTTCACTTCACCCTGGATTATTAACCTTTTTTGTTCCCTTTGGGGATGCTTTTTACTGTTTTCCCTCTTTACCCCGGAAAAAAAAGATCACTTTGTTTTCAGGAAAACATGCTCAAAAATGCTGTCAGAACTAAAGCTCCCAACTTCTAACTCTCTGGATTTATATGTGGCTTGAGGCTCGGGGCATTGTGGTGCAGGTCCTTTTAAATTGGTTCCCCCTCTTTTTTTTCCCCTTTATGACATTTCCCAGCATTTTATGACCTGTGATTACTACAAACCTCAAAAGAGCTGGAAAAATTCCCCCCTTTTTCCCCAAATAATATAACCCCGTACTTGCCTTACAAGGGATTTTGGACCCTGCTTTAAATTTCCAGCCTCCCCCTGTGCCTATTCCCCCTGTATTAGATGGGAAAAAAATTGACAGGGCCCCTCTACCCCCAGCTCCATTTAGTTGGGTGGGTTATTTCATGATCTAGAAAGATTGAGGGTGTTTACTTGATGGGGCCCCCAAAAAGGGCCCTATAGGGGCGGGACTTTTTGCTCGGTTTTTTAAAAAATCACCCATAGGATGTCGCTATTAAATATGTGCCATTATTGGCCCTTTTTGCTCTCCACCCCATTTTAAATAGATTTCAAAATGTCCATTTTTGGGCCCAACCAATTTGTTTTCCATCTTTGCTACCCCCGGGACCTTTCCTGACAGTCAGATGACATGCCCGGAGGGGGAGTTTGGAAGTGCGGGATCCCCTGTGGGGGAGATGTTGGGTTCCTGCAAAAAAATATCTTTGCGATTTTAGGACCTGGCAAAAAAGTTCCAGATTCCTTAGGAAAAGTTTTTTTTAAACTGCTTTATTCAAAGCTTTCAGGGGGGACAGATTTTTTTTAGCGCATTCACCCCGGAAAAATCAGTTCTACAGTAGATTTGCTCCTGTTTTAATTTTTAAAAATAGTTTATAACATTTTTTCAGAACATCTAAAATCCAAAAACTGTTGATAGTTTGAGGCCCCCATTGATACTGTATTCTGATTTTCTTTTTTGATGGAAATTTCTAATTTTGCTCTTTGTGTCTTAGATATTTCTCTAAAAAAAAAGGGGTCTTTTGCCTACAGGAATTGTTCTGTTTTGGCCAAAGGGATATTGGATGGCCCCGCTGCCCAGAGTAAGGGATTTGGGCACTAGGCCCCCGGGCCCTTTGGAAAAGGAAAAGGGGGAAACCCATAAATTTAAAACAATTCCCTTGGTTGGACATTTTATGGGGTGAAAATAGGTTTATTTTGTAGAAGAAATTTACGGCACTAACCACTCATTATGTAAAAGGGAAAATTTTCTTTTTTCCGGCACTTTCCCAAACCCTGGAGGGACTGAAATGTGAACCCCAACTGTTTAAAACGGCTCCCGGGCCGGTTTTGCGTAAAAAAGCGCTTCCCTTCCCGGCCCAATGGGGGGTGGCCCCATTTCCCTGCCCTTTTTCCTTCCCAACATCAGTCACTGACTGTTTCATAATGCCTTTAAAAATTTTTTCCCCTACCGTTTAACAGGCCAAAAAAAAAAAAAATAAAAACCTTTCAAGAATGAGGAAAAAAATCTTGCGATCATTCAGACCCAGTTACCCAGAGCTCAGTTTTTAATTTCCCCTCAGCCTGCAATTTTAACAAGGGGGAGTATTTCGATCGACTCCCTTTTTTGGGTGAAAAACCCCCCTTTGGGCTTTCCCCGTTAAAAAGGATACCGATGCATTCCATTTATGCCCCTTCTGTATATGTTTTAAAAAAACGAGGTAACCCCCCCTTTTAAAAAGTTTTAAAGAAATTTTTAAAGGTGGGTTTTCCCTTTTTAATTTTTTTTAAAAAAGGGGTTTTTTGTCTTTCCCTAAAGTTTTAAAAAAATCCCCACAACTGCCCCCCACAAAAACCAAAAATAAGGTTTACCAAAAAAATTTAAAATTTTGGGTCTACCCTTAATGTAAATTTTGGGGGTTTTTTTGGTTTCTCCCTTTTTTATTTTTTAAATTAGGGTTAGTCTCTAGATAAATTTTCAAAAAACAGTTGTTCATTTTAAAAAATTTCCCCCCTGGAAGTACTTTATTAAGCCAAGTTTTTCGCAAAAATTTTTTAAATCTCGCCTTATTAATTCTTTCTTAAATTTCTGCTTGTCTAAGAAACTATCGGTGGTAATTTTTTTTTCTTAAATTTTGTTATCTCTTTGCAGTATTTACCAATTTTCTCCAAATTTGAGTTTCTAATTTTTCTGAAAGGGATTATATTAAAGGGAAAAAAATACTCTGTTTATTCTGGTCCCGTCTAGGTCTATCATAAAGGTCCCGTCTAGGTCTATCTATTTTTGACTGATGCCCTATGAAACGCTTGTGATATTATATTTTCATTATATCCCCTTGATCTCAATCTATTCATAAGCTCACCTGACTGTTCTAAAAAGTCGCAATGGTTACTATTACGTTTGACCCTGATAAATTGTCCATATGGTAAACTAGATTAACGTGTTGGGGAGGGAAAAATTTCCTTGAAGTAAGCATTAGTGTGTCGGTTTGCGATTCCTTTTTTCTATTTATTGAAAATTGAATTTCTCATTGGTATTAAAACCTTATCCCCCCCAAAATTGGAGGTAACTGCATATTATGTTATTTAATTAGATATTGTGTAAATTTTCATTAAACCGTACGGACACAATACTAATACATCGTCTATAAAAACTAGACCATTCAACAATATATTTTGGAAGGGGTTTTGATTTATATTATATTTCCCCTTTTTCAGATAGCCCGAAGAATTGGCAAAACTGGGTGCCACAGGCGTACCCATCGCGGTGCCAGTGATTTGTAGATACCATTTGATCCATAAATTTGAAGGCATTGTGTTCCAGAACAAGTTTAAGTGCTTTAATATGAAAAATTCATGTTCATCATTTAAAATTTTTTTCGAAAAGTTCTAAATCGTTGCAACTCCCTCCATATGTGTGTGATTCTTGTATACAGGCTGACCACCCAATCGTGGCCAGTCTACAATGTGGCAAAACCTGTTTGTTCTAACATTTGTAATAGATTTTTCGTATCTTTTATGAATGATGGTATTTTGTTTTAGTAAAGGACGTAGGGGTATAATCCGGTATTGATAGGGGGGTTAAGCCTCTATGCTAACAATTGGGGCACAGGAGGGCGTTCCACATTTTTGGTTCTTTTGTACAAAATACCGTTGGGTTTAGTTGGTTTTACTGGAAATAATTTTTTTCCATTTTTTTTGGAGAAACCTATTTCTACCCCCTTCCTTTAATAAACCTTTTTTAAATTTTCCCGAAAATTTAATTATGGATCTTGTTTAAATTTTTCGTATTAGTCAATTTTAATTTTGGGGTCAGCCCTTCCTTTTGTATTTTCGATTTATAACTATCTATTTCCCCCCCTTGTCAAGGGGTTTTTATAATCAGTTTTTATTTTTTTTTAAATTTCAAAGCCTTTTTTTTTTTTACTCAAATTTTGACATTTTGAGGGGAAAATCAATGCTTTATATCTCTCATAAAAAGCATTACTGAATATTCTAAAGACGAAACCCCCTGACAAGGGAGTAAAAATACAGATTTAACCTCCTCTAAAAGGT
>JAODAL010078387.1:0-12933 GCA_025379985.1 Phyllomedusa bahiana
GCTGCGGGCACTTTTCCTTCCTGTGCTCTTTGCTTGTCTGTCACAGCCACTGCTTGTATATTTCCAGCATCCTGCTGTTGCTTACTGGGAGACTCTGTGCCAGAGGAAGATGTGGAAGGGTTGTGGGCATATTGGGCTAATTTAGCCAGTGTCCCATGCGGTACCTCTGCTTGCTTCCCTGCTGTTCTTGCAGAGCCACGCTGTCCCTGGGCTTCTTGTTCAGCTCCACTCTCCACCTTCTGTGGCTCCTTGTTGCGGCGAGTCATCGCACCACAGGTCTGGAAAGTGACCAGAATACTCCAGTGAGTATGAGAAACAGCTCTGCTTGTTGTCCACGGAGTTTGTAAGTCCTATGCCTGCTCCAACACAGGATTTACAGGAGCAAGTGCTGGAGCTCCTCTTAGATGCTGCTGCTAACCTTGCCAGTCAGGCTCCGCCACACACTTACACAGTCCTGCTCTAGTGGGACAAAAAATAATCAAAACATGAAACCCTTTTCTCCATTACAAGTGCTTTATTTGTACAAAAGCAACAAGGTCACATCTTTGGTGTCGTTGCCTGTGTAATGACATCGCTGGCGTCTCCGTTCGGGAGCAAAATGTGATATCAGACAAATGACCACGGCAGCAGCGATCGGAAGCGAGACCGGCGAGAAGTGACGATGGCACAAAGCTGGACCTGAGGGGAGAGGCGGGATAACCTTTTTTTTGGGGGGGGATTTTGTTATTGTTAAGGGGGTGTTCCCACCATATCGAAAGGTGCAAGTCCCACCTGGAAAGGGGGCCCCGAAATTGTTGGCTCAGACTGGAGAGGCGGTCACACTTGCACACGACTCTTCATTCTCTTCTATGGGAGTTCCCAGTACAGAGGAGCGCTGTGTTCTCCATTCTGTTTTGTGGGGGTTCCCAGTACAGAGGAGCGCTGTGTTCAGCCATTCTCTGAACTCCCATAGAACAGAATGGAGAGTTGTGTGCAAGTGTAACTGGATCTGCATTCTGAACCGATAATTTCCGGGCCCGTTGATGAGAAAGGGCAGGTCACAACGGTGGGACCTACACTTATTACACTTTTATAGCATATCCTATCAATATGCATAGTAGGAACACCCATTTAATAGGGCAGCAGCATGCTTTTTTTTTTTTTTTTTTAACTAGACAACCCCTTTAAGGGTTAGAGGGATGCTCTCCTGCTGTTTCCTCACTGCTCCCTTGGTCCCTTTCATCCTTTTCCATCTTGTGAATGGACACAGGGGATCATTGGGTGCGTCTCTCCAGTTACCTGAGTAGTATAAACCTTTCTAGCCCTGGTGTCTTCCTGTGTGATTATCAGGTTGCTGGACACCAGCACGGAGGAGCAGACCCCGGAGCACAGCCACCGCTGCAGCTCCCACACATCGTTCTTTCATCTCCTCATTGATTTCTTCATTTCCAGCAAGGTGAGTGTCGCCTCTATTACGGTTCTGGAATTTGACCAACTTGTTAGTTGTCAGACTTCAACACAGGCTTAACCAGTCTGACACCTCAGACCTCTGTGTGATGCACATGGCGAGCTTCATTCCTTCTCCTAGTTGCAGTGTTGCTTACCTGCTGTCTCCCTGTGCTAGCTTCCCGAGCACGCTGCGTACCTGGTGGACAGTCTGTGGGACAGCGCGGCGTCTCACCTGAAGGACTGGGAGTGTCAGACCGATCTTCTCCTGATGAAGAAAACTTGTAAGTCTATATCAGCGTGATGAAAATAGACAGTGCTGTATGTGCTTATTGCTTGTATGTGAACTGTATACAGTATGCTCACTAGGTGTATCTATAAGGCTTCCTTACCAAACAGAGGTTACAAGGCTATACCACGAAAAAGGTGCATGTTTAGGGTATGTTCACACGGCTTATTTTGGGACGCATTTCGGCACGTATTTCGCGGCGTACTGCGCTTAATAATTACGGTAATCCATAGCTCTCATAGAGAACTATGGATTACGCCACCTCTCCCCGGGCCTACAATATGATCGCATTGTACAAGCGGGGAGATAATTGACATGTCAATTACTTGCGACCAATACGTGCCGCGAGTACTGAATGTTTATGGGGCTGGCGGGCGATCAGAAAGACGCAATGAGACACATCGGAGATCACTCGTCTGAATGCCGATGCATGTTTTACATTGAAAGCTATGTAAATCACGCTGCACACTGCTAGATGCGTGTTTTTGTCCATCTATTCGCACCCAAACACGTATCGAAGAACGTATGTCCACACGGACTCAACACGCCGTGTGAACGTACCCTTAAATGTATATCAGCGGCTGCACTTCTAATGTTTGCAGACGATACTAAGTTCTGTAAAGTAATCAACACAATAGAGGATAATGTGTTATTACAAAGGGATCTGGATAAGTTGGAGGCCTGGGCAGAGAAGTGGCAGATTAGGTTTAATACAGATAAATGCAAGGTTATGCACATGGGAGAGAAATCCATTACATGTTAAATGGAGAAACACTGGGTAAAAGTGACTGGAGAAGGACTTGGGAATCCTGGTGGACAGTAAACTTAACTGTAGCAGCCAGTGTCAGGCAGCAGCTGCCAAGGCAAATAGGATCATGGGTTGTAATAAAAGGGGCATAGAGGCACATGATGAGAACATTATTCTCCCACTATACAAGTCACTGGTTAGACCACACATGGAATATTGTATGGTATAAGAAGGAATACGTGCTTCATTCATATAAAGGGTTTACAACTCCACCTATTCCTGGTATATGTCTTTATTTATTTAGATAGGTTTTCCCTTTTGTAGGCTTGGATGACGAGGAGGAGAGCGCCCTGATTAAGATCTTAGTGTCTTCCCTAAGGCAGGCAGCAGAAGGGACGTCTCCGGTTGGCAGAGGACCTGCAAGGAAGGTAAATGAGGGCATGTTCACAGGGCGTATAAATGGACATATATCAGCGCTGAAATACACACCTAAAAATAGACTTTTAACAATGTTCAGTGTAAAATCATTGTTGTCCAGGCAGTGTACTGTAGGCGGCGGGTAAGAATTGACGTCCCCTTTCCTTGCAGCGCATAGGTCCCGAGAAATAGCAATGATACAAAGCAGAAATCTGCCTCGGGCCATTGTGCTGTATTTTCACTTTGATTTTACGCGCAAACCAAAGTCGTTTACAGCGTGCGAAGTTGTGCTCCATAATTACGTCACGTGAACCTGGCCTTAGCCTGTCGGAGGCCGCGTTCGTAATAACTGCATGCATTTGATTTTATTTAAATGGGTGGTCCGGTTCAAAAATGTAATAATCTGCTACTGTAGGCCAATAAACTAAAAAAATATACTATACTCCACCTCCTTTGCGCCTCCATTCTCTCCTCCGTTGCGTCTCTGGGTTTTTGTCTACTTTCTGTTCTCTTCAGCATGGGGACCTCAACGCTACCGCTGCTGATTGACTGCGGCGGTCACTTGCCACTTCCCTTACATCTGAGAACGGTGATAAGAGCAGAGGCACGCGACCACTGCAGCCGATCAGGGCTGGAAAGGTCACACGATGGATGTGGACGCCGATACTGAAGCGGATCCAGCACTGAATCACAGCTCAGATCTGACTGCAGTCAGCATATATCAAGCCGCAGTTTACGCATGCTGCATGTGGGTGCCTGAAAAGCGATCCTTCACACGTAGATGCACCCCATGGCCCAACTCAATTGCCCTATTCAAGTAAAAGCTTAATTAACTCTAGACCTTAGATTAAATAGAAGCAGCATTACACACGGAGGCTAAAGTTAAAAAAAAAGTTTGCCTTATGGGACAAATTTATTGATGCACATACAGTATATCAGACATAAACCCATATTCTGCTTTGGAACAACATCCTGGTTTCTTTGACATTCGGATCAGGCAGGGAACCGATTAACATCCAGGCATAATGGATATTCAAGATTTAGAGAGATAAAATGGAGGACAGGGTGCATACAATTTCTACAGGTCATCACTGAGTGGACGGACAGATCAGGGGGCGCGACATGTCAAACTTGACAGATGGGAAATGGCAACTTATAGACTTCATGCCTGTAGAGCGGACGGGCAGACTTGTGTAAATTACTCAGAGAAGCGAGAGTTGGTTAATTGAAGCCACAAATACGCAAATTCATTTCATTCCTTTATTGTGGGTTACCATTCACAGTGAAACATAATATTGTTTTTTTCATATGGTTCCTAAGTGTATGATAGATACGGTTATTATTATTATTATTATTTATTTTCTAGCGCCATTGATTCCAGGGCGCTGTACGTTCAGGGGGTTACATACATAACATAAGTAAAACAAGCACAATAGTGACAATCTGTGACTAACAACAGGTACAGAGGGAGAGAGGAACCTGCCCGCGAAGGCTTACAATCTACAAGGATTGGGAAAAGAGACAGAAGGTGGGGGGCAGACATGTTTGTGGAGGGTGTAGGGACCGCAGGGTTATTAGAGGTTGTAGGCTCCTGAGGAGACGGGTTTTCAGGTTGCTGTTGAAGATGGCAAATGGGGGGGAGTGTCGGATGTGTTGGGGCCGTGAGTTCCAGAGTGTGGGTGAGGCGCGGGAGGAGTCTTGGAGACGGTTATGTGGGGAGCTAAATAAGAGGAGAGCAGAGAAGAAGGTCCTGTGAGGAGCGGAGATTGCGTGAGGGGGAGTATCTGGAGATTAAGGCAGAGATGTATAGAGGGGAGAGGTTATGGAGAACCTTGTAGGTCAGGGTTAGTAACTTGAAATTAATTCGCTGGGCAATGGGCGGCCAGTGAAGGGATTGGCAGAGGGTAGAGGCAGGGGATTAGTGAGGAGAGAGGTGGATAAGACGGGCAGCAGAGTGAGGAAAGGATTGAAGGGGAGCAAGAGTGCTGGACAGGAGGGATGTTGCAGTAGTCTAGGCGGGAGATGACAAGGGCATGGACCAGCATTTTTGTAGTGTCAAGGTTAAGGAATGGGCGGATTCGGGAGATAATTTTCAGGTGGAGGCGGCAGCAGAGGTGAGGGTTTGGATGTGCGGTTTGAAGGACAGAGCGGAGTCGAGGATTACCCCAAGGCAGCGGACTTGTGGAGCTGGTGAGAGTGTAGCCATTGACTGTGATAGAGAGATCAGGTGGAGGGATGGAGTGGGGCGGTGGGAAGATGAGGAATTCAGTTTTCTCCACATTAAGTTTTAGGAGACGTGAGGAGGAGGAGGAGGATATGGACGATACAGTCTTGGATCTTGGACAGTAGAGAGTTGATGTCTGGGCTGGAGATGTAAAGCTGGGTGTCATCAGCATACAGGTGGTAGTGAAAGCCATGTGATGCTATGAGCTGACCGAGGCCAAGAGTGTAGAGAGTAAGGGACCCAGGACTGACCCTGGGGACACCAAAAGAGGAGGTCAGAGAAGGTGGTGCGAGAGTGAGAGACAATGAATGTCCCATTTAGTGAGGTACGAGGAGATCCCGGAAAGGGCCGAGTCCGTGATGCTGAGGGAGGAGAGGATTTGTACAGGAAAGGGAATGGTCGACAGTGTCAAAGGCAGATAAGTCTAGGTTAATGTTTTGTTACAGGAAAACGCATCTTCAGTGCTTTAAAAATGTATGTATTTAATACTGTGTAACATCACAATGTACCGGACGTGTGCAGATCTAGGGACTTTCAGACATTAAAGGGGTTTTCTCATTACTGGCTTTCGCAGACTTGACCTGTTGATCTCTTACAGCTCAATCAGGGGATTTCTCCTCCCAGTAGGGTGCTCTCCAAGAGCGCCTTCCCTCACTGAAGACTGTTGACATCATCATTGTGTGAGCAGTGGAAGGTAGAGGATGTCATAGCTCTGCAGACCTCCTGCAATGGTCACTTCTCATGGCTGCAGAGCTGTCACCTCCCTCCACAAGCTCATTGTAACCAGAACACATGCATTGGTGTAAGCAGTTATACATACAGCCTGAACTGATGAAGCAAATGTAAAGAGTGCACTCTGCTAACACCCCCCCCCCCCCCCCCCCAGCCCCCCTAACCACCACCGCACCCCCGTTAGGGCAGGAGGTAGAGGGAAACAGAATGTATAAGGGTGTGTTATATGGAGGGGAGCAGTGTATGAGGCTGTGTTATTTGGGGGAGAGAGTGAATCTAGTAGCCAGAGACTCAGTAATTGCCGAGTCCCTTCACATAGAGCTGAGACATGAGCATAGAGGAGCTCAGAGAGCCTTTATTATACAGACACAGTCAACATAAAAAGTGAAGGCAGCTAGTTTCACTTTCATTTTTCACAGCTCAGAGGGGAGTAAGCACAGAGTGCAGGCAGCCAATCACAGCACAGGAGGCGTGTCCCAGCAGGCTGAATGAAATATCAGTCAGCCAATCACAGAGAAAGGGGCGTGACCTGCCCTTAAGCTGCCGTTTTAGGTGTAGAACACACAGATTAGCTTATATCTGCTATAATAAATGATTTAGGTAATGCAAACCAATTGCAAAAGTGCTTATTTTACTGTCCCCATCGTTACAGATATGATCTTCGTAGCGAGAAACTCCTTTAATGTAAATGGCATTGACGTTTGCAATAGAAATAAGTTTAAAAAAAGAAAAAAGTCTTGAATTTGGGTTGAATTTGACATGGTCTTGAATCCAAAGCACAGCATTACTTTTTGTACAATGATCTGAGCAGCACCTTAACTCCCGTAGTGGTGACTGTGGGCATTTACATTTATTTCTCGCCAATGTCATTGGGGGACACAGCACCTTGGGTATAGGCCCTTGCCTTATTACGCGGACACTAGGCGGACCCAACGTGTTAGACCCGCCCCGGTGGCCAATATCCCTCCTGCTGACGCCAGGCTGATCAGTTTTCAGCCTTGTAGTGTCTGTAGGAGGCAGTCGCTGCTCTGCGGAGTTTTGTTATTTTTTCTTTCTTTTGCAGGAGGGGCGAGCCCCGGACTCCCTGTGGAAGGGGATCGAGCTCCGTGCTCCACCTTGTGGAAGGGTAATGACTCCTGGCCCACCTTTCGGAAGGGGGTTCGACCCTGGCCCACCTTGCAAGGGTGATCGAGCTCCTGGCTCTCACCTTGCGGAAGGGTGATCGAGCTCCTGGCCTCACCTTGCGGAAGGGTGATCGAGCTCCTGGCTCTCACCTTGCGGAAGGGTGACAGCTCCTGGCCTCACCTGCGGAAGGGTATCGACTCCTGGCTCTGCCTTGTGGAAGGTTTATCGAGCTCCGGCCCGCCTTGTGGAAGGGTGTCGGCTCCTGGCTCTCACCGTGGAAGGGTACGAGCTCCCGGATCTCACCTTGTGGAAAGGGGGATCGAGCTCCCGGATTCACCTTTGTAAGGGGGATCGAGCTTGGCCCCGGGGGGATCACCCCAAAAACCTTTTGGAAGGTGGGTCGAGTCCCGGTCTCACCCCTTTTTGGGGGGGGGAAACGGTGGCCCCCCTTTTGATCCCCATCTCCCCTTGTGGAAGGGTGATCAGCTCCCCGATCTCACCTTGGGGGAAGGGGGGAAAGGGGCTCCTTGGGGTCTCACCTTGGGGGAAGGTGATCCCAGCCCCCAACTTTACCCCGTGGAAGGGGGGATCGACTCCTGGGGTCTCACCCTTTTGGAAGGGTGATCGAAACTCCCGGATCTCCCTGTGGAAGGGGGGTTTGAGCCCCCCGGATTCACCCCGTGGGAAGGGGGTTCCCACCCCCTGGCTCTCACCCTTGTGGGAAAGGGGGATCGAGCCCTGGCCCCTCCACCTTGGGGGAAGGGGTTTGAGCTCCGGCCTCTCCCCTTGGGGAAAGGGGGATCGAGCTCCTGGGTTTCCGCCTTTTGGAAGGGTGAACGAGGGTTTCCCGGCACTCGTCTTTTTGGGAAGGTTTAAACGGCCCTGGCTCCCGCCTTTGGGGGAAGGGTGATCGAGCTCCGGGGTCTCGCCTTGTTGGGAAGGGGGGAAAACCCAGCTCCTTTTCCTCGCCTTGCGGAAGGGGGATCGACTCCCCCGGCCACCCCCTTGCGGAGGGGTTAAACCCAGCTTTCCCGGCTCCGGGCCCTTGGGGGAGGGTGATTTGAGCTCCTGGCCTTTTCCCCCCTTTTGGAAGGGGGGATTCGAGCTCCCGGCTCTCGCCTTTTTGGGAAAAGGGGGATCGAGCTCCCGGACTCGCCTTGTTGGGAAAGGGTATCGAGCCTTCCCCCGGGTCTCACCTTTTTGGAAAGGGGGAAACGAGCCCCCCATCGTCCGCCTTCGGGAAGGGTGATCGGCTCCGGCCCCATCGCCTTGTGGAAGGGGGATCGAGCCCTGGCTCTCACCTTTTTGGAAGGGAACGAGCCCCGGCTTTTCACCTTGCGGAAGGGGGGATCGAGGGCCCCGCTTTTCACCTTTTCGGGGGGCTGTCCACGCGTAAATTTTTAAACCCTGACCCTTGTTTCCCCCAGGGGGGCGTTTGGGAAAACCCCGTTTTGTTTTTTACTGGCAGGTCTTCCTTTTCCCCCGGTCACCCGGCCCCTCCCGCCACCTGCCGCCCTTTTTGCAGCCTTTTTAAAAAGGAAACCTGGGAGGCCCCAACCCCTGGGTGCAATGGGTACCCCAAAAGGGGGGAAAGCCGGGGACGCCCAAAAAACAAGGGATTTGTTTTTTTACTGGTTTTTTTTTTTTTTTCTCCCACCCTTTTTGGGTCTTCTTTTTTGGCACCCAAAGGGGGTGTGGGCCCCCCCCAAAAACAATTTGGGGAGAAAATTTTGGGTTTTTGTACTTTTCCCCTAAAATCCTTTTTTCCCCCGATTCATTGGGGGACACAGCTCCCGCCCATCGGGTTTTTTTTCCAGGGGCGGGGTTTTCTCTTTTTTTTCTTTCCCCTCGGCCAAAGGCTTTTTTACCCCCTGATCACCCCGGCGTCCCGCAGGGGGGTATTTGGCCCCCCGGGCCGGGGCCCCAAAACTTTGGTCCGCCCCATTTTCCACGCCTTTAAAGGGAAGGGGCCTTAAAACCCAAGGGGGCTTTTGTCCCACCAATGAAACGGATTAGAAAAAAAGGGGTTTTTCGGGAAGTAAAAAAACCCAAAAATTTTTTCTAGTGGACGGAAACTTAAAGTTAGAAAAAATAACTCTGACCATTACCCGGGGAAATTTTAGGAATTGGGGAAAATTGAAAAATTAGCAAAGGACGGAAAAAAATTCATTAATTTTTTTCCATTTAGATTTCCCTTTTTGGGAAAGGGGGTAAGAAAAAATTCATTTCGGGAGGATAGAAATGAGGCTTGGGCCGGCATGTGATTTGTGACTTACCCTATCCCTAGCAAAATTTCAGCAAAGGGCCCAAAAAATGGCTCTATCTTCCAAAAATCACACCCCCCCATTTTTTTCATTGCCCACGGGGGGAAGTGCAGGCCCCGGGGGCCCCCAAAAAATCAGGGGGTTTCTGAAAGGAAAACAGGGCCCGGTTTTTTTTTAAATTTTAAACCCCTTTTCGATACTTTTAAAAGAAATCCATTGTAGTTTTCAGCTTTGAAGATAAAAAAAACCCTCTGCTAAAAGGGTTTGGGGGATTAAAACCCAAATTAAAAAGATTTTCTCTACAAAAAGACTGGAGAAGGTAGGAAGGACAGAACGAAAAAGGGTTTTTTTATAAAAAACGGGGGAGCTTTTCATGTTTTTGGGGCATTTTGGGTCTCTTCTTCCTTTTTCAGAGTTTGGACCCCCCTCTTTACCCAGGTGCATGAAAACCTGGGGAAAAACACCAGCACCCCTTGTCCTTTACGCCTTTCTCCCACCTTGTACATTTTAAAGCGACCAGCCCCCCTGGGGTTTTCTAAGAGAACGGACATCCAATGCCACCAAAATCGTGGACAGACTTTACCCGGGCCCCCCTTTTTGGGAACACCTTTCCCGACCCTTTTTTCAGGTATTTTAAATTTAACCCGGGAATGAAGAGAGTCAAAACTCGGGAGGTGCCCGGTTTAACTTTAAAAAAAACCTTTCCCCCAAAAAAGGTAAAAGAAACCCCCTTTCAGGGCAGAACAAGGTAGGTCCCGACCTGCTGGTTTTTCCCGCACCCGGGGTCCCCTTTTTCTTAAGGAAAATACAGTTTTTTTTCCCTGTTCACAAAAGGGTTTTTTCCCCACGGATTTGTTTCGCCCCTTTGACGCACAAAACCCCGTGAATAAGGGGCGGAAGTTTCCCATCCGGAGCGCGGCGGGGCGCCCCCTTTCCCGGGCCCCCAAAACAAATTTCAATTTTTTAACGGGCGGGACGCCCCCGTTAAAAAATTTGCATTCACGTTCTCCCCCCCGGGGGCTATTTTGCCGAGCGGTTGGGGGAGCGACGAAAACCACGTTTTCTCAATGAAGCAGTGATTAAACCCTAATTGATTTCCCCGGGAAATTTTGGGGGGTACTGCAGGGACAAAAACCGCGCCAGAAAAGGGCGGGCCCAAAACGATGGGAGAAAAAACCGTGTGAACTAGGGCCTTAAAAATATTTAATGCTCAATCTGCAGTTTTCAGTCAAAAAGAGCCTAAAAAGTCATTTTTTTCATACCCCCCCCCACCTGCATCCCCTGCCCACCTGGGGCTACCCCCCCCACCTCAACGAAAAACCCTATCACTATTAGGCCTCTTTCCCCCAAGGGCTTATTTCCCCGTATTGGCGCCGTACTGCGCGCCGGATTTTCGCTTCAGTACGGCGCCCAAACGCGGGAGCAATACGGTAATCCACGCTCTCATTTTAAACAGTGGAACCTCGCTCCTCCCCGCTCGGCGAATCCGCCGCGGGGGGGAAAAATACAGCACAATATTTTTCGCCGCGGACGCGCCTAAACAATGCATTTCAAGGGGCGGGGGCGGCCCCCCGCCCGCTCCGCCCCGCCCCCTCCCGCCCCCCTTATCACGGCCGGATTTTGTGCGTCAATACGGCTCACAAACCTCGGAAAACCTGGAACAGGCCTTCAGGTAGAAACTTGAATAACTGCCCGTGGGCGGGGGGTAAACCTTGGGGTTTGCATAAAAACGCTAAAAATGCAGCATTTACAGAATAAGGGACACGGGGCGGAAACAGCAGGTCTGCACTGGCTTGTGCTGCCCTCAGCAAAGGGGGGATAATCTAGTGACAGGTTTTTCTTTTTTGCTGAAAGCACTAAACCCATTTCCTACACCGATGAAAAATATATCATGCAGTCAATAAGGCCATGTTCAAAACGCTTATTTTGGGCACGTTTTTTCAGCCCAATTCGCGCGAAAAGCGTGATTTACGGGCTGAACCGTCCCGTCATTACGGAAAAAACATTCTCATAGAGAAAATTGGATTCGTCTCCGACGGGGGGAAATGCAGTATTTACACAGCGAAAACGCGCGCAGTAAAGAAAATCTAAGGCCCCGCGATGTCCCGCTCCCCCCCCCCCATCCACACGGCTAATTTGGGGGGTAAGCCATGTAAAATGGCCTAAGGGTGTTAAACCACGTTTAAAACCCTTCAGATAACAGCGAAAAACACATCTGCTCATCAAAAAGGGTTACAAAAGGCATAGCACTATGTCGTGCCCCCACAAAAACCCCACCACAACAGATTAGGGGGGTGCAGACGGGTTTTACAACAACAAGGGGCCTAATCAGGGCTCCGGGGTCCCCTGTTGGGAATCCTATACACAAAGCCATACAAAAACACACCCTGCAATTCTAAGCTATTGCGGGAAAATTTAAAAATGAGGGGGTCCCCACTATTGCCAAGCACCTTTTTTTTTTTTTTTTATTTTTTTTTAAAAAAGTTTTTATTTTTAAAAAATTTTGTAAAATACAACAAAACAAAAGGGGAAAATGACAACATACAATCATGAAAGGGAAGCACCCCTTTAAAAACCAAATATTGCAATACTACAAATCCCCCTCCAAAAAAATTTGCTAATACAAAATTGTATTTCACCTATGGGAAATTTTTAAAACACATGACAACTATTTCCCCAATTGTCCAAGCCCCTTAAAAAGTTCACACACGCACGCAAACAGGTATCGGGGGAGATTTGCTCCCGTACTTAGTTATTTGGGGTCGTATATACGCCCAAAAGGACGACATGTCAATTTTTTTTCAGGCGCGCAAAAAAACAAGAGTAAAGTAGCGCCTAAAGATGGCAGTATATCAATAAAAGTGAACTTGAACGTTTTCTTTTTTTCCCCTGTATTTTGGAAAAATACACGGGTGAACAAACCAAAAAGTACAAGTTTTAAAAAAATAAAAATTTTAAAAATTTATATGTAAAAAATACCACCTTTTTTCCATTTTACAATATTTTTTTTGTTTTTGGAAAATGGGGGCACAGAGCAAAGGTAAAAAAAAATTATTTTTTAAAAAGTATTTAACCTCATAACTTTGGGTTGTTGGAAATCGAAATGAAAGTCATGTATTTATACCTTTTTTCCATAAAACCCCCCACTCCTAAAAAAGGTGCCATTTTTTCACGTTTCCCACCGAGAATCCTTTTTTTTCCCATTACATTACGTGGCAGAAAAAGGACAGAGGGGGGCAGGGGGGGGCCGTGGCCATTTCTAATTCTTTAGATGCCGCAGTTGTGCAAATGGGGGATTTTGGTAATTAACACCACACTACGCAGAGGTTAAAATTTGCATACACATGGGGCCAAAATAAAAACTTGGAAAAATCTATTTTTTACCGATAATGCCAAGTGACTATGGGGCACTGGCACCGACTGGCTTTCTCTTTTTCCCTCCCCCTCCCTGTTTTATCCTCCCTTATGCGAGTTTTGAATTTTTCCCCATTTACGTTTTTAAACTGAATGGCAAAAATTTTGGCCTTTTAAAAAAGGCCAACAGCCCTAACCTGAGACTAAATAGTTTTTGTCATCTCACAAAAATTTTTTATTGGCTTTATATTTCTACGCCCCAACCCCTCCTGCAGGCTTGTTGAGGACTTATTGAAATTTTACACCTTCAACTGGTCCCCCAGACATTACTGGGTGTTCGCCGCATTTTTTGCCA
>JAODAL010078388.1:0-12933 GCA_025379985.1 Phyllomedusa bahiana
TGGTAGAGGTGATAATGTTTAGGGATAATAATAACTACTTTGTTTTTAATTATTATTATTTTTTATTTTTAAAAGATTATTTTTTAATATTATCTTTCATGGGCATCATCATCATCATTTTAAGCAAAAAGTAGTATTAAATAGCTTTTTGACAGTTTTTCCCCTTAAAAATTTGTAGTAAAAATCTATTTTAAAATTTTTTTTGTCATTAATAAAAATTAGATAATAAAAAATTATTTATAAGAAATTATTTTTTAGGTATAAAATTCTTATTACCAAAATTTCCTTTAAAAAAGGCTTGATTCAACGATGCTATGAAAACTTTTTAAATACATTAAATACGTGTTTTCCAAGAATACCATAAGTGTGTAAGAATACCACCCCAAAGCTGTCAATGGGGAATAGTGCATACATCATAATTATAGGGAAACAAAATAACATACATGCATGTGATATATAAGTATCATGATTTAACCTCTGAAGGACCTTGAGTTTTTTTTGGCTGACACATTTGTTTTTTATTTCCTTTACTCCTCACCTTATTATTTTCCCATCTACCTAGACAAATGAGAGCTTTTATTTTGCAGGACAAGAAGTATTTTCTAATAGTGTCATTCACCGTGCCATATAATACTGGGCGAATGCAAAAAATCCAAGTGGGTCAAAATGTAACAAAAAAACATACTTGTGTCATGTTTACGGAGATTATTTTTAAGGCATTCACTCGGGTAAAAAATAAATGATTTTGTTCTCTGTTTTCCGAAAGGGGGGGGTTTTAAAAAATTTTCGGGAAAAAAAGAACATGTAGGGTTTTCTTTAAGTTATAAAACCAAAAAAAAAAATCAAAATTTTCGCTCCTTTTTTCTGCCCCAAAAATTTTTTTGTACTAACACCTTAGACTTGAGTGAGGGGAAAGAAAAGGCGAATTTCCCCGAAATTCTTTCGTTCACTTTGCCAATTTTTCTTTTAAAAAATAATTTCCCGTTCCGAATTACTTGGCCCAAAAATTTCACGTTAAAAAACAGCTTTTTCCCGGGCTGCACAGACCCCTGCAGGGTGCTGTAAAAAACTTTTTGCCCCTTAAATATGCAGAGGGACTTTTTTTGGTCTTCATACAAGGGTTGTGTTTTGAAAGACACGCACATGACTGCCGCTGCTCTTAAACCCGCTTCACTAAAAAATTTCCCCCTGGGCATTTAAGAGGGCAAAAACTGACCAAAAAACTGAAGCGGGAATGTTGCCTTATAAAATCAGCCAAAAAGCTGGGAAAAAAAAAAAAAAAAAAAAAAAAAAGCTTAGAGCTCAGGTGGGGAACATTAGTGACAGGTGGGGGAGGAAAGGCCCCTACCACGCAGCCTAAAAGGGCAGACAGTGGGGACAATGACAATTTTGGGGGTGGAAAAAACGGAAAAAGGTTTACAGGAAAGGGGGCAAAACACAGGGGTGGAAAGGCAGCAGCAGCAGCATGAGGGCAGACAGTGGAAAAATGGGCAAAAGTGTGTAAAGGGCACGGCAGCACCCCATCAAACAGCATGAGGTTTTGACAGTGCACAATCAAAATTCTGGGGGTGGAAAAAACAGGAAATAAGGGCCCCAGAGTGGGGACAATGACACAGTGGGGGTAGGCACACACAGTCACAGCAGCCGCATGAGGGCAACAGTGGCACAATTACACGTGTGTAGGTCACGGGGAGCACACATGGGGATCAGGCAGTGGCACAATGAAAATTCTGGAGGTGGCAAAAACAGCATAGGCCACAGAGTGGGGCAATTTACACAAAAATGGGAGTTTTACGGGAGCAGCCACAGGTGCAGCATGAGTTAGACAGTGGGGAAAAATCAAAATTCTGGAGGTGGCAAAAACAGGAAATAGGCCCCAGATTTGGGGCAATGACACAGTGTTTAGGGCCCCGGGAAACAAACGACAAGGGGCACAGAGGTCCCGACAGTGGGGACAATGAAAACAGGTTAGGTCACCCGGGAGCAGCACAAAGAGGTCAGGCCCGTGGGCCCCAATGACAATTTTGGAGGGGGGCAAAAAAAAGAGTAGGGCCCCAGAGTGGGAAAATGAAACAGTGTGTAGGTCACAGCAGCAAACCACAGCACAGCATGAGGTCAACAGTTTGGGACAATTGGGCACAGTGGGAGGGGGGTGGCAATACCCCTCCCTGTTTAAAAATGGGGTTTTTGGCAGATGGAAAACGTCAGCAGATGTTGGCATCAGGGGGGTGGGGCATAAAAAAGAAAATTGGGGGGGGGCCCAAAAAATTTTTTAAACCCCAGATTTCATTTCCCCAACATTTTTGGGGGTGAGGCGTCAGGGTCTGATGAAAGTCGGGGACGCCAAAAGGCTTTGGGTGTGGGGGTTTCCTCCCGGGGTTTTCCACCCCCTTTTTTAAAACTTGAAAAAGGGTCAGTCTTTTCCACTTTTCCCCGTGGAAAAAGGGGGTTCCCCCCCCTTGGGCTAACGAGGGGCCGCCCCCCAAAACAAACCCCCGCCTGATCCCCACACTATTTGGGCCGGAGGAACAGCTTCTTAAACAAAAAACCCTCGCAAGTTGGGGCCCACACAATCCATTTTTGGCTGCCCATTGGGCCCCAGCGGTTTCTTCAAAATTTGGCGGGGCCGAGGGGCTGTCCAAGTGGGCCACCACCGGGTTTGGGTTCGGGGCCCTGCCCCCGGGTCCTGCGCTGCTGCTCGGGCGACAACCCCTCCTCACTGGGCCCGGGGGGAAGGAAGCTGCTCATCAGGGGACTCCAATTTTGGGTTACTGATAAATGGACGGGTACTGCTCCAAAACCCCCCCTTTCCCCCCCCCCCAAGCCCCCCGGCAGTAGTACGTGAGAAACTGAGGAACCCCCGGGTCCAGAACCGGGTTATAGGAGGACGTTTCCGCACATGGGCCCAGGGGCCCCAACTGATTACGGGGGAAATTCCCCTATAGTATTTGGATTTGTCCTCCCTTCAATAGCGGGGAAAAAAAGGGCCCCATTTTGGACCGGTAGCGAGGGTCCAATAGGGGGGAGACCAGAAGTCACCCCTCGGGCCGATGCGACTATTGGGCCCTGTCACTAACCAAAAATCACCCTTCCCTGCGGGCCCATCTGCAAAAAATGACCCCGAGGGGCCCCCCTGCCTCCAAATTTCCATTTGTATACTGCCCCCCGGTGTTTGGGGGGGTCACCCTCCTCGTTTTCCCTCATCCCCAAACCGCCTCCTCCAGCTGCCCGTTTCCCCCCTTTTCTTGTCACCGGGTAAAAAATCCCCCAAAAATTTTCACCCAATAAAATTTCTTCTTGCTCCAATTCCTCCTCCTCCTCCTCCTCCATTTCGGGCCCCCTTTTTGGATCTTTTGGGGGCCGCAAAAAGTAGTCGCCACGTCCCCCGCCCCCTGCCCAGACAGATTTTTAAGCTTTCCGGGTTCCCCAGGACATGAAGCAGGGGAAATTTGCCCGTTTTTCATCCTGGTAGCCCCTGGCGACGGGACAAATAACGTGGCCTCCTCATGGCCTCAAAAAAAGGGGGGCAGGTGTCACGATGAGCTGCCCCCTGCTGACATCAAAGTTTCACAGGGGAGTAAAATTTTTTGTCTGCCTTGGGTCAAACAAAAAAACGTTAATGGCCTTTTTCTGTTCTACGTCCGGGCCAACAAGTGCAGCTGGGAATTTCCCAAAGGGGGGAAAATCACAAATCAGAATTTGTTGGGAAGGCCCCTTCCCGCCCCCTGCAAAATCGAGGAGGGGGTTTCCCCGGCTTTGTAAAGAATGGGTAAATGCCCTGCACAGTTTTTTCCCGGGGCCCTTTTTTAAATGTTCTGAAGATCGGGAAGACTTCAAGAACCTTTTCAAAAACCAGATTGGGAAAACATTCGCCAGCAGGGGCGCATGGAAACCCTCCCCCCCCCCCTGGGGCAAACCGGACACCAAGTTCCTCCCATTTCCGTCCCCCAATGATTTTCCCAATTGGGGTTTTTGGCCCCCGGAGTAAGCCACACATCGATTTCTTGCTGGGAAAGACCCCGGGGCAGTTCCTCCCCCTTTTGACATCGTTCCCCGAGGCAAGCCAGGGGGTAACTGCGTGACACCGCTTTTCCCTAACACCCCTTGGTTAAAGTGGAGCAGTACTTTTGGAGGCCCGAATGGTGTGGTGGTGGAGGAAAAGGGGGAGGCGAAAATTGACGCAGGGGCAGCAGGTTTGACAACGTGGAGGGAAAGCGCGCTCCTGTCCCAAATTGTTGGGTGCCTGGGGCCCGGGAAACACATTCCCCCCAGTGGGCCCCTAAAGGACATGTACTGGCCCTGACCGTAGTTACAGGGTCCAGAAAGTCCCGCCCCTGGGGCCCTTGCACCTTGGGAAAAAACCCCAAAAAAACCTTTAAAGGGCTGGCCCACCTTCTGTTCTACATAAATTTTTGAAAGGGGCTGGTACTCCCGGGGCCCCCTTTTGGAAAAAAAATTTTAAAGGCTTGGAACCCTCCATCTCGGGTCGGGGAAAAAAGCCATTAGTTTCTCTGAACGGTTTAGATTCCCCCCATTTTTGGGAAAAGGGGGGGGGCTGCCCGTACCAACAACTTTGGGCAGGAAACAACGGGCAAGGGGTGCTGCACCTTAAATGGTTGGGCCCCATACGTTGTTCTCTTTGCAAATCGGCCCCCTGAACATTTCTGGCGCCATGAGTAGCGAGGAGCATTTAGCATTTTTGGCCAAGGGGGAAGATGTCAAAAAAAAAACACTCCCCTTCTGCATATTGGTTTGGGACCTTGACCCGGCTGCAAAAAAGGGAAAGCGTACCACTGGGCCTGCTGCTGCGCTGTTTTGCTGCGGGGGGCAAGGGGGGACCACCACATCGAGCCCCCGGGGTTTTTCCCCCACCACGGATGGTGACTTCTTTCATTGGGGGGGAAAGAAGGGCGTGGTGGGGGCCAACCCTTATCTCACTGGCCACCCCTTCACTTTCCCGCTTACAGGTTTCTACATATTTTCCCCTTTTTTCGCTCCTCCGGGGTTTCTGGGGAAAAAACTTGGGCCCCACCCGGGCCCAGTAAACGGGTTTTACCCGCCAAAAGCTTTCCCCCTTTAGGGGGCTACTGGGCCCCACTGCCTCGCTGAGCCCCTGTGCCGCTACTTTCTTGGGCCCGCGAAGCTGGGGTTTTTTTCCCCGTGGCCGCTTGGATTCCGGGCCTCCCACCTGGGGGTTTCTATCCTGCTGACCCCCACCGGCCACTGACCCAAAATTTCCCGGGTGCGCCGCTGCCCCCCGGACCCCCCCCCGCAAAAAATGACGGGGGCCCTCTTCTCCTGGGCATGAAAGAAGCCCCCTTTCCTCACCCGGCCCCCCCAAGTGGGGGCGGGGCTACATCATCATCTTTTTGGTTTCACCGTCAAATCTGGGGGGGGTCCCCATCACCGGTCTTTTGGGATGCAGAGGCTTTAAAAAAATCAAATATGACCTCCCGATTTCCCCCTTTCCCATTTTATACTTTTTGGGCCCCCTTCTGCAAGAAGCAGGGGGGTATTTTGGGCCCCCTTTTCTTCGCTGCCAAATAGCTCTGACTGCCCCACCCCAAAATTGTTATTTCCAGGGTTATAGTGGCCCCTGAGCCCAAAACCACATTTGTGGATCTCGGCTGAGGGGAACCCGGGTGGGGCAGGGCGGGTTTTGGGGCGGGGGGGGGCCCCTGACCCACCCGGGCCATGGGGGGCCCTAAGGGTTTTTTTTCTGAAAAGTTCCCCACCGACTCCTTTGGGTGGGGTTGTCAAAAGTCCAAACTGGGAGAAAATGGGGTACCTAGTCAAACCCAAAAAGAACCCCGGGGTTGGCTGAACCAACACCGGCCGGGGGTAAAAGGGGGGGCGGGGGAGTTGTGGGCCCACCGAGTGGACCCCTGGGCGGGGCGGGGGCCCCTTTCTGTGTGCACCCCCCGGGCCCGGGAAAGTTTTTTGGGCCCCTGCCAAATCACAGGGGAAAGCCTGCCACCTCTCTGTCTGACATACTGTTTTTTCTATAAAGTACAAACATCCTGGTTTTTTATGAAAAATATCCCTTTTATTTTTAAATACACACCCTGTATTTGACCGGGGCCCAAAAGAAACCCCCTAAGAAGCTTGGGGGAAACCCTTGGGTAAAAAATTTTTGGTCCACAAAAAGGGAAAGGAAAAAATTTACTTGTATGTGCCGTTTTAAAAAATCTGTGTATTTTACTTTTTTTTTTGGGGGTTTAAAATAAAACGGGGGAAAACCTTTTGGGGGGGGGGTATGAATTATGCTAAAAGAATTTCTTTTGTGGCGGGGAAAAAAAAAAGTTTTTTTTTAACCGATTTCAACTGCAGAACAAAAGCTTAATTAACCCCCCGGATTTTAAATTTTCGCAAAAAAATTGAGCACCCCGGGAAAATACTAGTTTTTCGTAGCGTTTAAAAATTGCGTGTTTTTTTACCTACCAACAAATTTAAAAAAAAATTTCAATTAACCTTGCTTGTGAATTATGCCCACAGGGAAAAATTTTTTTTTTTGGGGGTGAAAAAGACGTTTTATTTTTTGCCCCCCAGCAAAAAACAACGCTTAATTAACCCCTGGATGGGTTTAAATTGGGGCAAAAGAATGAGCACCGGAAACTACTAGCTTTTTTAGCGTTACAAAAGCGTGTTTTTCTACGCAAAACAACAAGAGAAAAAAAATTTTAATTTAAACCCTTTGCTTTTAAATCTACAGGAAAAATTTTTTTTTTTTGGCGGGAAAAAAGACGGCTATTTTGTCACCACTGCACAAAAACAACGCTTAATTAACCCTTTGGTGTAAATTGCCAAAAGAATTTTAGCAGCCGGAAAAACTAGCTTTGTAGCGTGTTACAAATTCCGTGTTTTTCTAAACCCCAACAAGAGAAAAAATTTTAATTAACCTTTGCTTATGAATTATGCTACAGGAAAATTGTATTTTTTGAGGTGAAAAAGACGGGGCTATTTTTTTCACCACTGCCAAAAACAACGCTTAATTAACCCCTATTTAAAATTGCTCAAAAGAATTGAGCATCCGGAAACTACTAGCTTTGTAGCTGTTACAATTGCGTGTTTTTTTACGCACACAACAAAAGAAAAAATTAAATTAACCTTCGCTTTGGAATTATGCTACAGGAAAATTGATTTTTGGGTGAAAAAGAAAAGGTTTCTTGGAGTCACAAAAGCAGCAGAACAAAGCAATTAACCCCTGGGAATTTAAATTGCGCAAAAGAATTGAGCATCCGGAAAATACTACTTTTTTACGTTTTACAATTGCGTGTTTTTACGCTACACAACAAAGAAAAAAATTGTAATTAACCCTTTGCTTGTGAAAAAGCCAGAAAATTTTATTTTTTTTGGGGGTAAAAAGACGGGCTATTTTTGTCACCACGGCACAAAACAACGCTTTATTTAAACCCCCGGGGTTTAAAAGCGCAAAAGAAAGACCAAAAAAGAGGGGTTGGGATAAAACTTAACCTTTAATATATAATCTTAAAAAAAAAACAATGCAACGAATATAAAGCCCCCCCCTTGGCAAAAAACAAAAGCAAAATCAGAAAAGTTTGCTCATTCAACCAAAGCTAAGGGACCAAGGGTTAATGCGGCCCTATCAAACCACCCTGGAAAGGATGCATCCCTAGCCTGACACACACAACAGGAATACGCCCTGATAAGGGGGTATTGAAGAACCCGACCCTGTTAACACTTACCCTAAACAATAACCTATCGGGGTTCCCAACCCAACATGTTTCGATCCTCCAATATGATCACCTCGGGGGGTTTAAAAAGCTTAGAGACCTTAAAAAAGAGAGGCTGGCAGATAAAACCAGCAAGGGCTTTGAGCCGGGTAAACTCCAGAACCGGAAAAAACACATGGAAAAAAAATTTTCCATTCAACAGAAAAAAGAAAGCGAAAGACCTGGAAAACCCCCAGATATGCTTGAGGATTCAGGCTTTGTTCGGTCTGTCAAATCCCTCAGAATGAATTTGGGCAAAGGCCCTTTACGGGTTAAGAGCAAAAGCACAAAAGCCCCCTTTTGGGAGAAATTCGTCGCGATGTTTTTCCGGGCCCTTTTAAAACTCAAGGCCCTTTTTCTAAATTAAGACTAATCGGGGACAAACCTCTGAAGGGAACTAGAGCTTTTGGACCCCTTTAGAAAGGACAAGACCATCATTAAGCCCTCGGACAAGGGGTAACATTGTTATTTTAAATCAGGGGCATATCCGTAAATGGTTCGCCCTCCGTCCGACAAGTTTGCTATACCAAACTAACTTTGACCCACCAACTCTTTCCAGTTGGAACTTAAGACCCCTGACAAACCAGAAAATGGACAAATTTGACAAACATAAATGATTTTCTATATGCCAAATTTTCCTACGGTAGCTACATTTTAGCCCTCCCAAGGGCAAAAAGGGGACTTCCCCACTTAGGGACGCCCCATAGTCACACATTAATGCCCTCTGTCAAAATTGGGGGTTTTTACATCGATCACATTTTATTCCCTTTTGTTGAAAACTTTACCCTCATACATCGGGGGGACACAACACCAAAATTGATTTTTTAGAGGATTTTTCCCCCGTGGTCCAAAAGTAAACTTATGAGTATTGAGGGGAAACCCTTATACACTCTACCCATTAACTAGGGTCTTGTGCAGTAGACTTTTTTGGCCTCAAGGGTAGAAAATTTAATACCACACAATCCCTTTTTCATAAAATTTATTGGAATTCATTTCTGACAAAGAATTATTTTGTTTTGACGGCGCATCCCCACCATAAGGGGGGCGAATGGCAGGCTTGCCCCCCGGGCTACAAATCTCTACCTTGGCGGGGTGGGGATGTCTACATCTTTGGTGATGACCCCCACCTTTTTGCGAAGAATTGGTCTGGGGCACAGATTCATTGAGACAATTCATCTTTTGGAATGGTCCCGGGGATAGTTTTTTGCACTGTACCATTTTAAAAAACAATACTTCAATCGAGGTTCACCCTTTAAATTTTATTGTGACTGTCTACCCGTTTTGGGGATTAAAAATTTTTAAAACCCAGTCAGGTAAATTAAACCACAATCTATCGCAAAACCCAAGGCCACAAAATCACTGCTACCTGGGAAAGTCACCATCCAACTTTCCTCAAGAGGGGTATAAAACTAGGTCAGTACCTTGGTTTAAAACCAACTGTTACAGGGGAGATACTTTTAAAAGGGAAGCGGCACCTTAAGACAAAAATTTCGGAAAAAGGTTACCCTGACTTTTTTGGGTGAGACACATACCCAAAAAACTCTAAAGACAAAAGAACAAGCTCCGCCAAAGGGAAATCCCGCAAGGGCCAATAAACAACGGTGCGCCTTTTAGGGGCCTTTTATGGGGAAGCTCCCTTGATTGGGGGGTCATTTAAATAGGCACTGGCATATTTAAAGGGTGGACCCAATTTAAGAATCAAACGGGGAACATCCTTTCGGTCACATATAGACGGGGGGAAAAATTTCTATCATCTGGTTTCCCAAAGCCACTATCCCCTCCAAAAAAAAAAACTTGGGTTTCAAAACCAATGGCTCACATCGCAGGGAGAACTTTTTCTTTCGTTCATTCAGGGACAGACTGCCATTCTCAACAAAGAGAACAAGAGATCTTTTGAATTAAAAAATTTCATTAATTGCAAAAAAACACACGTGGAAAATAGATCAAATTACCTGTGGGCCTACAGTACAAGGCAAAACCCGAGACAATTGAGGCGAGAAAGGAGAACACTTGGGGGGACATTCGTCATTCCAGGGACACCCCTGGTCCGCCATGTCAGAGCGAAAAATGGGGGCGACTAAAATTTCCTACGCTTGTGTGGAAAACGATCCATATCATCTTCAATTAGAGAGGGAAACATTGACCAACGGTTTCCCCCAGGGGATTTCTTTTTGGATATTTACTTTTTAAAACAACGACCCCCCTGGAAAAAAAAATCTGGACTTAGTTTTTTTTTTGTAAAAATTAAATACAATCAACATACCACCGTCTTACATTCAAAGCCTATAAGCTTTGTCTTCTTTTTTCTTCCCCTTTTTTAAACCTTAATGAGTCTTATGCCCTTCAAAATTCGTCTTAATGAGTATTTTTTGTTGTCACCAACACCAACTTTTTTTTTCCTTGCTGGACTTGTACATTTCTGCAAGTACCGGCCAAAATCTGTTTGTGCTTTTCTGCTCCAGCGGGCCCACTACAACTTGGGGGAAAACCCACGACTTTGTCCTGATTCATTCGTCTACACATGCCATGCCCATTGGTTTTTAGGGGCCACAAGCTTTTTGCTGGGGGTCATGACCGGATGCTCCTAGTCACTGGAGCCCGCGTTTTTTTTTTGGCTGCCCCAGGTTTTGTTCCTTTTTATTCCTCCCCGGCCACTCCCGGACAAACCTCCAGAAAGGTGTGAGAGTGCAGGGAAATTTATTGTTTTGTGGTCACGTAAGTCTTCTGGTTCGTATTCTTATGTGTCCATGTTTTTCTTATATTTGGGGTTTTTTTTTTGCTTCAATTTTTATACCATGTCCCTTCTAGGGGTTTATGCCTTGTTCCCCTGTGATACTACACTCTCCTTTTTTCTTTTTGGGAGTTTTTGGATATACCCAGGGCCTACCCTTGCAGGTTTTTATCTGCCAATCCCTTTTCCTAAGTCTCCAACTCTTTATATCCCCCGAGGCATCATATTGGAGGGCGAAACATTTGGATGGGCCGGGTAGGGGGATTTTTTTAGGGGAATTTAAAAAGGGTCAGGTTCCTGTCAGGGGTCGCCCTTATCAGGGGGCTATTCCCCGTGGTGTGTTCAGGCTAGGGGCCTGCAAATCCCCTTTCCAGGGTGGTTAGGGCCGCATTAACCCATTGGGGCCCTTAGCTTTGGTTGAATGAGCAAACATATTCTATTTTGCTTTTGTTTTTTTTCAAGGGGCTTATATATTCCTTCTATTGTTTATTTATTTTTAAAATTAATAATTTAAAGGTTTAAGTTTATAGCCACCCCTTTTTGTTTTTTTAGTCTAAAATTTTTCTTCTGGGTTTATTTTTTTCACATCCACTTCTTTAGGGGGATTTTTGGGTCCGCAAAAAAAATTGAGCAGCCGGAAAACTACTAGCTTTTTTGCGTGTTACAATTGATGTTTTCTACCTCACAACAAAAGAAAAAATTTTAATTAAAACCCTTTGCTTTCTGAAATTATGCACAAAAATTTTATTTTTTGGCGGTGAAAAAAATGGGCTATTTTTTCACCACAGCACAAAACAACCAAAAAACCCCTGGATTAAATTGCCAAAAGAAATTTAGCAGCCGGAAACTAATTTTTAGCATGTTACAAATTTCGTTTTTCTACGCTACACAACAAAAAAAAAAATTGTAATTGACCTTCGCTTGTGAATTATGCTACGGGAAAATTGTTTTTTTTTGGCGGTGAAAAAAGACGGCTTTTGGAGTCACAACAGCAGCAGAACAATGCTTAAATTAACCCCTGGATGTAAAATTGCGCAAAAAAATTGAGCAGCCGAAACTACAAAGCTTTGTAGCGTGTTACAATTGCGTGTTTTCTACATACACAACAAAAGAAAAAATTGAAAATTAACCTTCGCTTGTGAATTATGCTACAGGAAAATTTTATTTTTTTGGCGGTAAAAAAGACGGTCTATTTTGTCACCAAACAGCACAAAAAATAACGCTTAATAACCCCTGGATGTTAATTGCGCAAAAGAATTGAGCAGCCGAAAACTTACTAGCTTTTTAGCGTGTTACAATGCGTGTTTTCTACGCTCACACAACAAGAGAAAAAAATTGTAATTAACTTTCGCTTGTGAATTAAGCTACAGGAAAATTTTATTTTTTCCCGGTTGAAAAAGACGGTCTATTTTTGCCCACCACAGCACAAAAAACAACGCTTAATTAACCCCTGGATGTAAATTGCGCAAAAGAATTGAGCAGCCAAAAATGAAGGGTATTTGTATTACAAAAATGCTGTTTCTTAAATGTATACAACAGGAACGGGCTTAGATGCCCCTTGGATATTCAATGTGCTGTGAGCAGATAGCATTAAAATGTATATGCGCTGCAGTGGACGCAACACTGGACTTCAGAAACCAATACACCAAAAAATCAGAAATAGAACATTAAGAGAAGCAGCTCCTGAGACAAGTTGAGACACACCACAAAAATCGCTGTATAAAAAATCAGTTCTTCAGTAATAATCAGCCGCGGCAGCATCTTCCCTGATCAGTACAGTGGAGAGCGGTATGAGCTCCCAGCGTCGCGCCCGGACTTATATAGTGCGGTGACGTCACGAATCCCGCCCGGGCTCTGATTGGCTTCATTTTCTGCACATGTCATTTCAGGCTATTTCCCTTCTTCCTCCCCCGAGTGCTTTGCCCCATTGTAGCGCCATGTGCTCGCAGCCATTTTATCAATCAAAAGCAACTTCGTTCCCCGAAGTACCCCAAACTTCGACTTCGTTCAGAACCGAAGTTTTCCTGAAATTCTAAACGAATTCCACTTCGTTAGAATCGATTCGCCCATCTCTAGTGAGGGTATATTTCAGGTATCCTCAAACTGCGGCCCTCCAGCTGTTGGAAAACTACAGCTCTCAACGTGTATTTATAATCTATAACAGTGGGAATGATGGGAGTTGTAGTTTCCCATACTGAAAGGGTATATCAACATGGTGATTTTACTACTTCCTGCCTGGGCAGGAAGTAGTAAAACAAAAAACATGTTGGCAATGGAAGCCTTCACAAGGATTCCGACTGCCAATTTAAGTGATAAGGACACAGCGATCTTGCAGCTGACTTCCTGATTGGAGTGCGCAGCACCGTTTCTCAGTCATTTAGCCCTACGGCCATGTTTTCCGCGGCATCTAAAGGGTTAAATAGCAAGGGATGGTAGAGGGTCCATCCCGCACTGAAACCATGTAATTTT
>JAODAL010078389.1:0-12933 GCA_025379985.1 Phyllomedusa bahiana
AGGGTTTTTGATCTTTTGAACACATGTGTAGAGAGTAAAGAAAAAGCTGTTTTGTATCCAAGTCCAGTCGCGCCAAAAATGGGAATGTGTAGAAGAGCCCCTGGGATCAGATTTTGGTCAAGATACGCTTGAATCTGATCCAGAGCCCAGAAGGATTCGGGCAGTGCTGAAAACCAAAAGGTGGATTTCTCAAATACTAACAAAATAATAAAAATTAACATTTAGATTTTTAGGAGCAAAATTGTAACTAAGTAGATGCTAAATACTTGCATGTCAAATTTATGTATAATATGGGTCAGATGACTGTATATACAATTACATTAGCCTTATGTACAAAGCTGTAGTGGATGGTGAGATATGGAGCCGGAAAGTCACAAGTTCAAACATTGTTACCATTTTGCTTGTCAGTGTAAAATATATTTATTGGACATGACTTTAGGACACAAAAAAATTGTAAATATGCAGAACACTGCAGGAACATTTGTGTAGTCTCTGAATTTGTTCTGAGAAATAGTATTGCCTCCATCAGATCCTGCACAGATGACCTTACATCTGATCTCATTATTTCTAGGCTAGAGAACGGCCTCTCTACACTAACTTGGGTTGGGAGCAAAGCTGTGACCAGAGGGGCAACATCTCTAACAATGTCAGGGTATAAAGGAATTGCCTCAGCCACAGTCAGTTTTGATGAATGGTTAAAGGGGTTGTCTCCCTACAAGGGTTGCTTTTTATGTTAAAAATCTTGCAAAAACAAGTCCCTTTGCAACATGTGTCTATTAACACTGTCCTACCTATTCCTAGATATCCCCTCTTGTATGGGCTGCATCAGCTCCTCAGGTCGCTATAGCTACAGACCTGTTCGATCTCTCCTGATAGGCTGCCAGCACTGGTCGCTATAGCTACAGACCTGTTTGATCCCTCTTGATAGGGCCAGACACAGGTCGCTATAGCTCAGACCTGGCTTCACGAGCCGGGGAAAAGCCAGTAAACACACCCCTGATTTCAAAATGAAACCAAGAAAACAGGACTGAGGTACGATGAATCAATGTAGGGAGACAACCCCTTTAAACTCTTCTACTTCTTTGAAAACAGGTGAAAAAATTTTGCTGAAATCTGTTTGCCCTGGGAGCGGAATCTTTTCCCCTGTGGCAGCGCTTTGCCTGCTCCATGTCATCAATTACACTCCTCATGTGATGAGGCTGAAGATATGGGAGCAGCAGCACTGGCCGGACCCAATTCCTCTTGCTCTTTGCATCGAACTAACTGGACCAACTTATTATATATTTTGGGAGTCGGTCCATGACGACTCCGACTCCGACTCCTGCAAAATAGCCACCGACTTCGACTCCACGACTCTGACTCCACAGCCCTGTCTGCTACACTCTTTCCCCAAGACAATTCCCCATTCTGTCCTCGTCTCGCTGTGTTCTACTCTTACTTGCACTCTCTCGGTTCTGTGAGTATAGGAGCTATTATTGTTACTCCGGCCTGCCCTACACCACTGCCGGCAAGTGGGTAGGCGATCCCTTTCATCTTAACTGACAACTGCCCTCACTCCAACTCTGAGGCAATTCAACAACAGATCTCTGAACTATCCTCCCATATGTTAGGCTTCTCAGTTCAACTGCGTAACCTGCAGCTCTCATTGGTTGATAAAGGCAAAACAGACAGTCTAATAGAAAGGTTTGATAAATGAGACCCTTTATTTCTAATATACATTGGTGTTTTAGTTCTTCACTTTTTTCAAGATCTCTACTTTATGTCAGTGAACAGGAATGCAGACCCTTATTTACTAAAAAGTTAGTGTAAATTTAGACAGATTTATCACAGTGGCTAATCTCTAGACTTGTCTGACCTTTTAGATAAACTATTAGTTGTCGTACTTGTTATGCCAGAATTTTGGTATATTTTTGACGCAGCATGGAGAACCTGTTCATGCTCCTTTTTTTAAAAAAAAAAAAAAACATGGTTACCTCCACTTTTACAACTTTCAAAATTGACCTGATAACCCAGTCTCTTTTTTGTGAGAGAAGATGTACTTTTTAATGGTGCCATTCACCGTACTACAGAATGTACTGGGAAGCCTAAAACAATTGGGCTGAAACGTCATATGAAATGTGGGGTGAGTGTGAAAAATATACATATATGCGCCATGTTTAAGGGGGTTTTGTTTTTCTGTTGCTTATTCTTCAGTATAAATGATGTGTTTCTATATTCTGAAGATCAGGACGACTTTGCTGATACCAAATATGTACTTTAAAAAAAAAAAAAAAAATTAAAAACATTATCTGTTTCTTAAACCAGCGCCATTTTCTGCATCCCATAACTTTTTCTTTTAATACCTATGGACCGGAGTAAGGGCTAAAATTTAGTTTTTATTTGTACCATTTTGGGATACATGCCACTTACTCATCACTTTTTACTCCAATTTTTTTAAGAAATGAAATGACCAAACAACCCCCTCCCCCCCCCCCCCCCACAATTTTGGTGATTGAAATTTTTTTTTCCCTCCGGTGTTCAACGTACAGGATGAATGAGGTTATATTTTAATAGATCGGACTTTTAAGGACCCGGCGACACCAATTACGTGTAACTTTTCTATTTTCTTTATTTGTAAAATGGCGAAAGGAGGTGATTCTAACATGTACTATTTTTTTTTATACTTTTAAAACTTTTTTTTTTCCCCACTTCTACATTTAGGGCCACATGTATGAGACTGTCTAGGTCTAAAACTCACTTTCTTTCCGATAGCAACCAATCAGAGCGCCCCTCTCATTTCATATAGTGCTTTTGGAATATGAGAGGGGCGTTCTGATTTGTTACTATCGGAAACAAAGTGAGTTTTAGACCTGGACAGTTTTCATACATGTGGCCCTTAGTCCCCCCTTGGGTGCTTGAAAGCAATAGAAACTTTAACATGGTGGCTTTCAGCTTTCATGGTAACTGATTGGCACTCACAATCTTGTCGTGGAGGGTGATTGGAGGGAGGAAAGTTACAGCACTAATTTTCACTCATTTAGACATGGCGGCTACTGCAGGTTAAACAGCAGCGATCGGAAGGGGCTCCAGTCTCTGCTGTCAGCGGCATGTGTCAGCTGTAATAATCAGTAAACACCTGCCGGCTTAGTGAGCCCACTCCATAGCTCCTTACAGACAATAGGGTGTACCCATATATCCATAGTTGTTAAGGGGTCAAACATGTAGGCAAAGGATGTGTCCCTACACGGTCTGACGTTGTCCAATCAGTGCTGACAGTGGCCTCGTTCACACGGCTTATTTGTCCGCGGATTGGCGCCGTACTGTGCCGGATTTGCGCTTCAATACGGCGCCAATCCGTCGGAGCAATTACGGTAATCCACTGCTCTCATAGAGAACAGTGGATTCCGTCGCTCCTCCCCGCTCGGCGAATCCGCCGCGGGGGGAGTAAGTGACATGCACATTATTTACGGCGCGTACGCGCCGTAGATAATGACAGTCTATGGGGCCGCCCCTTATTCACGCCGGATTTGCGAGCGCAATCTGGCTCACACATCCGCCGTGAATAAGCCGTGTGAACACGGCCAGTCAGTGTATCCAGGGACATGCCCCCTTGTAAAACTGGACTGGTACCACCCATCTGACAGATTCAGTAATACATTTCTAGGAGGAATAACACAGGAACAGCACAACGCAGAGTTATAGGAGAAGAGGATCCAGGATTGTTATTTCACAGGGAACACAGACAAATCAGGGGATGTCACACAACCCCTTTAAGGACCCATAGGGGGTGCAATGGTCTATCCTTAGGTTTGGGACAACCTCAGATATTACTGCTGCATATTAAGGTTTTTCATTGAAGAAACAACTAAGCCGAGAGCATCTTCCTCACATTATAGGGTGATCGACATTAGCTGCAGTAAAACATTCTGCTTCCATATTTCTTCCCTGGTCTTACAAATGTCAAATCCCTTATTGCAATGGTGACATTTAATCATGAAAATCGCGGGGTGGTCGTAATCTCCACAAAGCAAACAGGCTTCTCCGCAGTCTGTCCACAGTGAGGGCCACATCTGCCGTCCCCGCTCATCTCGCCGTCAGCTCAGGCCGTGGCGTTTATCACCCTGGGTATTCATGGTAACATCGCATTATTTGCAAGGGAGGACGACAAACACGGATCCCCCTGGATGTTTCCTCTTTCTCACTTCTTGTCAGACGGTTTAATTGCAGACTAGAAATCTTACAAATTACAAAAAGGATTTGAGAAATTGTTAATGGTATCCAGCTATTAACAGGAGTTTTCCACTGCTTATTAGGCCACATTCACATCTGCATCCGAGGTTTTATTTAGAACCTTCATCGTAGAGGTGTAAATGAAAGGCACCCGATGGACCGCATTGACTACAATGGGATCTAACAGGTTGTCGGTGTGTTGTCTGTCTTTTTGATGGAAAAACTAGCGCATCTTGCTGCACTTTTTTTGGTCATTCCCGACAGAACTATCAAGGTTCATATAACCCTACATATCACAGGGATCAGCTTCTCTCCTCTATCATATAACCCTATATATCACAGAGCTCAGCTTCTCTCCTCTATCATATAACCCTATATATCACAGAGCTTAGCGCCTCTCCTCTATCATATAACCCTATATATCACAGGGATCAGCTTCTCTCCTCTATCATAACCCTATATATCACAGAGCTCAGCTTCTCTCCTCTATCATATAACCCTATATGTCACAGAGCTCAGCTCTCTCCTCTATCATATAAAACCCCATATATCACAGAAACTCAGCTTCTCTCCTCTATCATATAACCCTATATATCACAGAGCTCAGCTTTTCTAACCCCTATCATATAACCCTATATATCACAGAGCTCAGCTTCTTTCCCCTTCCCTTTTAACCTTTTATATATCCAGAGCTCCGCTTCTTCCTCTTTCATATAACCCTATATATCTCAGAGCTAGCTCCCCTTTCCCCTATAAAATTTTAACCCCATATATCACAGGGGTCAAATTTTTTTCCTCTATCATTTAACCCCATAAAATCACAGAGCTCAAACTTCTTTCCCCTTTCATTAAACCCCCATATATCACAGAGCTAGCTTCCTCTTTTTAAAAAACCGTATATTTCACAGAGGGGCCCGCTCCTCCCCCTCCCATCATATAACCCTATTTATCACAGGCTCAGCTTCTCTCCTCTTTCCTATAATCCTATATTTCCGAGCTCAGCTCTCCTCCCATCTTTTAATTTATATCACAGAATTTAGCTCTCCTTATCCCTATAACCCTATATATAAAAGAGCTCAGCTTCTCTCCCCCTATCCCTTTAAACCCCATATATCACAAAAGTCAGTCCTTCCCCCCAAACATATAAAAACCCCATACATCAAAAGAGCTCAGCCCCTCTTCCCCTTTAACATATAAAACCCTATATATAAAAGAGCTCAGCTTCTCTCCCTCTATATATAAACCCCATAATCCAGAGCTCAGCTTTTCTCCTTTTATCATTAAAAATCTATATATCACAAGGCTCCCCTTCTCTCCTCTACATATAAAACCCCTTTTATCTCAGAGCTCAGTCCTCTCCCCCAAAATTTTATATAAAAACCCCATTTATAAAAGAGCTAACTTCTCTCCTCTATCTTTTAACCCCATATAAACAAAAGCTCAAACCCTTTTCCCTCTATCTATAACCCTTTTATATCACAGAGCTCAGCTCTCCCCTATCATTTTAACCCGTATATATCCAGAGCTCAGCTTTTCCCCTTCCCCTATCATTTTAACCCTTTTATATCCAGAGCTAAACTTCTTCCTTATCCCATTTTTCCTATTTTATCACGAGCCTTTAGCTCTCCTTATCATATAACTCTATATATCCAGAGCTAGCTCTCCTCTATCATAAAAACCCCTTTTTATCACAGACTAACCCCCTCTCTAAACTATACCCTTATATCACGAGCTCGCCCTTTTTCCTCTATCATATACCCTAATAAACACAGAGCTCAGCCCCCTTTTCCCCTATTTATATAACCCTATATTAACAGAGCCCTCTCCTTATAAAATACCCCATATATCACAGAGCTCAGCTTCTCTCCTCTATAATAACCCTATATATCACAGAGCTCAGCTCTTCTCCTCTATATATTAAAACCCCATATATCACAGAGCTCAGCTTCTTTCCCCTATCATATAACCCTATATATCTACAGAGCTCAGTCCTTCCCCCTATATTTTTAAAAATTATTTATAAAAGAGCTCAGCTTTCTTCTCTATCCTATAAATCTATATATTTTAAAAGCTCATCTTCTCCCTCCCATATATCCCTATTTTTTCACAGAGCCTCAGCTTCTCCCCTCTATCATATAAAACCCTATATATCACAGAGCCCCAGCTCTTCCTCTATCATTTTTAAACCCCATATATCACAGGAGCCCCAGCTTCTTCCTTTTCATATAACCCATTTATCAAGAAACGCAGCTTCTCCCCCTTATCATATAACCCCATATTCACAGAGCTCAGCCCCTTTTCTCCCCTTTATATAACCCTATATATCACAGAAACTCAGTTCTCTCCCCTATATAAACCCTATACCCTCACAGAAACTCAGCTCCTCTCCTCTATCATAAAACCCCATATTTCAAGAGCTTTAGCTTCTTCCTCTATTTATATAACCCTATTTTATCACAGAGCTCAGGGTTCTTCCCCTATCATTTAAAAACCCTATAGATCACGAGCTCAGCTCCTCTCCCCTATATATAAACCCTATATATACAGGGGCTAAACTTTCTCCCCCTTTCATTAAACCCCTTTTTATCACAGAGCTTAGCTTCTCTCCCCTATCCCTAAACCCCATAAATCCCCCAGAGCTCAGCTCCCCTTCTATCTTTTAACCCTTTAAAATCACGAGCTCAGCTTCCTCTCCCCTATCATATAACCCCATATATCAAAAGAGCCCCCAGCTTCTCTCCTCTATCATATAAACCCCATAGATCACCGAGCTCAGGGTCCTCTCCCTATCATAAACCCCATATATCACAAAAGCTCAGCTTCTTTCCCCCTATTCCCTATAACCCCATTATACAGAGCTCAGCTTTTTCTCCCTTATATATAACCCTATAGATCACAGAGTTCAGCTTTCTCCCCCCTTTTTATTTTAAACCCCATATATCAGGCTCAGCTTCTTCCTCTTTATATAACCCTTTTATATCACAGGGGCTAAACTTTTCTCCCCCTATCATATAACCCCATTTATCAAGCTCAGCTTCTCTCCTCTTCATATAACCCCATATATTTTCCCGGCTCCGGGTTTTCTCCCCCCTATCATATAAAACCCCATATATCAGAGCTAAACTTCTCTCCTCTATCATTAACCCTTTATATTTACAGAGCTCAGCTTCTTCCCTCTATCATTTTAACCCTATATATTTACAGAATCAGCTTTTCTCCTCCCTCATATAACCCCATATTTTTCCCGAGCCAGCTCCTCTATCATTAACCCTTTATATCACAGAGTCAGCTTTTCTCCTCTATATATTTAAAAATTAAAATCACAGAGCTTGTTCCCCTCCTCTATCATATAACCCCATATATCAGAGCTCCTTCTCATCATATAACCCCATATATCACAGAGCTTCCCGGTTCTCTCCTCTACCTATAACCCCCTATATTTACAGAGCTCAGTCCTCTCCTATAAAACTTAACCCAATTTTTTTTTCACAGAGCTCAGCTCCTCTCCCTTTATCACAACCTGCCTTTAAAAGGGCAGAAAAAACCATTCCCCATTTTTTTCTTTCATTTTACTATTTAATTTAAGTTAAAAGGGGGTTTTTGGACCCTAAATATGTAAAACCCAAGGATAGGGGTGGCAAATTTATTTTCTAAATTTACGCTTTGATTGTATAAAAACACGGGGCAAATTTTTAAAGTATTTTTTTGATGCGCTTCCTGTACCCCGGGCAAATTTCCCAGGCTAAAATTTTACTCAGGGGAGGTGGGAAAAAATTTCGCCCCCCCCCCCCCCCCCTGTTCATTTAAAGCGCCCAAAAAAAAACACAGTGGGATCACCCCTCAACCAAATCTTTAAAAAATTTCAAAAAGCTTTACCACAATGTGTTAAAAGAAAAATTATAATTTCTTTCAGTTCCCCAAAAAACACCGCTACACCAACCCGAATTTTCCCAAAAACCAAAATATCACCAGCACACGGGAACCCAATTATTAAATACCACCCATGACCAAAAATCCCAGCAAATAGTGACGAATAATTTCAAAATGACGATTACTGAATACAAAAAAAATTATACTTCAACCCAAAATTTTTCCGCATACAAATGGTGGATACCCGCAGTACACAGGCTCTGCAGATATATAAATGGTTACAGTAAAGTTATATCTAGTGACTCACAGGAGACGTCTCTGAAGAGTTGTTCTCTTTCTCTTCTTCTTCTTCTCCATCTGTCCCAGACGCCATGAAGACTACTCCCGACTCTTCACTGTAAAATTTACAAAACAAACATCTTAAGACTCCTCCCTTTATCAGCATTTTCCAGCCAATTCCTATCTCTATACAAACTCCCCATCTATAGCATCTCATATGGTAGCCATGTAATAGCCCCTGTAGCCATGCAGTAGCCCCCTATAGCCAGGTAGTAGCCCCCTGTAGCCAGTAGATGCCCCCTGTAGCCAGTTGATTCCCCTGTAGCCAGTTGATGCCCCCTGTTATCAGTAGATGCCCCCTGTAGCCAGTGATGCCCCCTGTAGCCAGTGATGCCCCCTGTAGCCAGAGATGCCCCCCTTTAGCCAGAGATGCCCCCCTTTAGCCAGTGATGCCCCCCTTGTAGCCAGTGTGCCCCATTGTAGCCAGTGTGCCCCCCTTGTAGCCAGTGTGCCCCCTTGTAGCCAGTGTGCCCTCATTGTAGCCAGGATGCCCCCTTGTAGCCAGTGTGCCCCTCTTGTAGCCAGGATGCCCCTCTTGTAGCCAGTGTGCCCCTCTTGTAGCCAGGATGCCCCTCTTGTAGCCAGTGTGCCCCTCTTGTAGCCAGGATGCCCCTCTTGTAGCCAGTGTGCCCCTCTTGTAGCCAGTGATGCCCCCTGTAAGTAATTATAAAATAATAAAAGAGTACTCACCTGGGTCCGCGCGTCCAGGTCCGGAGCTGCTGAGCAGTGGGAGCTGCAGAGCGGTGTAAGCGGCATGACGTCACCACGCTGCTTACGCTGCACGCAGCTCCCAGGGATCTCCTCGGCGGCAGAGTTGAGCGCCGAGGAGATCGAGCGTCACAGGGGGCGCGGTGAGAGCTGTGCGCCCCCTGCAACGCTGATACAGGGGAGGAGTCAGGACGGGAACGATCCGTCCCGCCTCCGCCCTGCAGCTGCTGGCTCTGCGCGGCTGTTATAAAACAGTCGCGCAGAGTCAGGGGCGCTCCTCCGGGCGGGCAGGGCGGCCGCGGCGCCCCCCTCGGGTGAGCGGAGCCTCGGCGCCCCCGGGCGACCGCCCCGCCCTGCCCGCCCCTAGGAACGGCCCTGCCTGTCACTCTGCCGTTATATCCTATGCATCAGATAAGATACTCTTCTGTTCTTCATAGAGGACTTGTACCAGATTTTAGTGGATTTACATTTGCCCTCTGTCTTGAAACCTGACTGCGCAGTGAAAAAAAAAATTCTACTGTAATTGGGAAAGTCTAGATTTCATAATAATTGCAGCAAAAAGGACCAATCCTGCCCTTTAGCGCGGGAACCTGAAAGAGTTTACGTCGCTCAAATAATTGGCTATACAAGATGTGCACTATGAACCTCTGTGGTTGTCAGTGCCCTTAATGCTACCACTTACTCCACAAGACACTCCAATTAACATCTAATCGACAGACTTAATTGTCACTACATGGCTTGTTTCTGCATCTGCTCAATCACACTCCTCCGGTAACTATGACAGAGGTCACGGTGGAAATACCAGCATTGTAGCGTATGACAGGTAGACATTACAAAATAGGGCCCTTTAAGGAAGGGACATCAGACTGATGGTACAGAACAAAGGCTCAGAGTATCCTTTCTATATCAAACACCTTGCACTTTTTATAATGATATAAATTTGGATCAAGAAAAAATATCATGGTAGAAAATAATGAAGCAAAAGAAAGAAATGTGGCCAGCAACTCCGATATATCCAAATCCGTATGCATTTATTGGTATACAAAAAGTGGAGACGATAAGCCAAACATGGCAGCAAGGAAGCACTGACGCGTTTCGGGTCCCTCCGGACTCTTAGGGCGTGTTCACACGACGGATTTGGTCGCGGTTTTGGGCGTGGTTTCCACGGCCGAAACCTCGTCCAAATCACGCCCAGTTTAGTAACATGGTTTCCTATGAGAAACTGCGTTACTGTTCTCACGCCGCGGATTTGCCGTGCGCGTTTGAGCACTCTCCTATCAATTCTTGACAGGGAGTCCTCAGCGTCGCGGCCGCGCGCGTCGCCGTGGTTGGTGCGTGGCTGGGCCGCGGCTGGCGGCGCGGTTTTTCCCCTGCCTATTAATTTTGCATGGGGGCAAACCCTCGCCGCAAGCCGCGCCCCAAACCACGGCCCACTTGCGCCGCGATCACGCCCAGCGACCGTGCCGCAAACCCACGCCGGGAGACGCGAGTTTGCGGCGAGGTAAGGAAGAGGCTCTGGCCGCGGGTGAACGAGGCCTTAGGGCATGTTCAGACGACGGTTTTGGATGAGGTTTTCGGAGCGTTTCCTCGCCCAAAACCTCGTCCAAACCAGATCAAAACCTCGCCTGAAACACGCTTCTTCAGACGAGGTTTTTGATGAGGTTTTGATGAGGTTTTGGATCAGGTTTTCGACGAGGTTTTCACCCATACAAACCGCAGCGAAAATGCGACAAAACCGCGCTACAAACCGCGCTGAAAACCGCGCCTACAACGCGCTTCAAGAACTGACGTGACACTACTTTTTCATTGCTTCCAAAGAAGCGTGTAAAAACCTTGTCGTGTGTGAACTACAACGAGGTTTTACATAGGAATCAGTGAAATGAACTGGGGGCGTTTTGGAAGCGTTTTGGGCGAAGAAACGCTCCGAAAAACCTCATCCAAAAACGCGGTGTGAACAGGCCCTTAGTCGTAGTATGAGTCCGAAGGGACTCAAAATGCGTCAGTGCTTCCTTGCTGCCATGTTTGGCTTATCGTCTCCACTTTTTGTATACCAATAAATGCATACGGATTTGGATATATCGGAGTTGCTGACAACATTTCTTTCTTTTGCTGTCTTGGAATTGCTATGCCAGAGTGCAGCCGTGCAGCCCGGACTATTGGATTGGTGAGCTGGCTTATTCACATTTTTGCATTTGTAGAAAATAGTGAAGAACTGAGAAGAAATTTCGTCACAAGCTCTGGGAATGGCCTAATACATGACACCCTGGCACAATGAGAGTGAATTCACACTCCGCAGATTTGTTACAGAATTTTCTGTGACTGTTTCTTCACCGAAAGGGGTAACGTTCCTCAGGCAGAGGCACCTTGGAGATGTGTGGAGACTTATACATCATGAGTCGCTCCACTGAAATTTAAAGAGGTTCTTCGGGACTATCTTTTTTTTTTTTTTTAGAGCTCACAACTTAAAGGGGTTGGCTCACTACAAGGATTGCTTTTTGTGTTAAAAATCTTGCAAAAACAAGTCACTTTGCAATATGTGTCCATTACCAGTGTCCTACCTATTCCTAGATATCCCCTCTTGTATGAGCTGCATCAGCTCCTCAGGTCGCTATAGCTACAGACCTGTTTGATCTATCCTGATAGGTTGCCTGCGCTGAACACTATAGCTACAGACCTGTTCAATCTCTCCTGATAGGCTGCCAGCACTGGTTGCTATAGCTACAGACCCGGCTTCCACTGCAGTCTAATAGAAGCCAGTAAACATGCCCCTGAATTCAAGAAAACAGGACTGAGGTAAGATGAATCAATGTAGTGAGATAACCCCTTTAATGATATCCCTTTTCTGAGCCACTCATTGCCTCCCACCCAGCCAGCCAGAATCGCTGTGCTCTACACTTTTGAGTGGCAAAACCCCGAAACAGCTGTTTGTAGATGAGTGATACTGACTTGGCTAATATTCCTTTTGCTTCTTAAAGATTCAGTGAATCAGAAGCAAATTGAAGATTTATTGCTTCCAATAGAGGGTGCTTGAGCTTCCCAGCTCCTTTCCCATAATGCCTTGTTATATTGAACTTTGTAATTGATACTCAATAAAAAACCAGGCAGGTAGGTGGAGGTGCAACCTCTGGGATGCTTACTTATTAAGAGAATGAGCTCCTGAAGCTCTAAGTCCAGAATGGAGACGTGGCTGCAGTTGCGTGGTCTCTCTCCATTCATTTCAATGGGAATTCTGTGTACAACCAAATGCAACCTCTCACATGCACTCAGAACTCCCATTGGAATGGATAGAGAATAAGAGCGCAAGGGCTGCCCCTTCTCTTTTCTGAACCAGGAACTTTGGGGCCTGTTCTCGAGGTAGATGCAAGTCCCAGAGGTGAGATCTGCACATCCGACATTTATGGCATAACCTGTATGCTGATTATGTAGGAGATAGGGAAACCCCTCTAAATCTTACACACAGTAAATTTCTGCCCTGGATTCTCATCAAAAGAAGAGAAAATTCATTGTGTAAACAGATCCAAAGAAATCCCTCAAAAAATGTCACACGTGTGTTGTAGGTATAAGGAAGGGGTGAGGGTTAATGAAAAATAAATGTCATGCTAGGTTTCTGTTACGGAGGATGAATAATCAGACAGTGACAGTAACGATGACCCTAATGTCAAATAAACAAGAGAGATAGGAGTAAAGCACCGAAACCACTGGAGAACTGCTGTCACATGATTAGTATAGCGGTCATTCCAAAAGCTAGATTGCAGGACCCAGTGTGAAAAAGAAAAAATATCCGTTCCCTTTCGGCTCCAATGAAGA